>JAGVSP010002537.1:0-39296 GCA_022494985.1 Micrasema minimum
AATGTTATTTAATTTTTAAATTTTAGCATTTGGTAAAATTAAATAATTTTTCCTTAAATAACTTTCTATTAAATGCGTCTAAAATATCGATCTTTACAATTCTGTAGTTTAAAGTGAATAATATAAGGTTTCTTTATGTATCTACTGGCATCAAATTTTATCATTGTATTGTGTAAGTAGATAGATATTTTTTGTTATTTTTTGTATTAAAATTAATAAAAATTGAAAATTAGTGTTGACGTGATTATCATTGCCAAAAATTACCGACTATGAGAATAAAGATCTTGGTTAAATACGGTCATAAAATGTGTTTATCTTTCAACCATAATAAAAACTCATTTGAATAATTAGCAACCGAAATATGTTGCTTATTGTTTAATCTGTTTTTTTTAAATATATAAAATGTTGTAAACTGTATTTGTTATTTGTTCTAAAAGTTTTTTTAATACTATTATTTCATTATTATTTATATTAATTTAAAAGTTATTGAAATTTTTTAACCCCACTATCTGCTTATTGCCATCTGAAGCAGAATAATTTACACTACGATAAGTGATAACATAATAACGAAACATACTAATGGTCAGAATTTCGTGGTAGTGTTATTGAGCTATCCATATTAGGGTTATTAATTTTATGCCGCCATTGTAAATGTCGCTTTGATGAGTCATTTTCTTGTTGTAGCTACCTAATGTTAATTCCTTCTCTTTAATTAAGTAGCTTTCTCCAGCAAAATCATATATTTAAATTTTTACTACCTCATAGAACAGGTTAAGAAAAAGTAAAGTTCTTTTAGAATATGCTTTCTTTAAATAGCTTTATCTTTGAAGATAATTGAATAAAAGACAATATCAAATTTGAAATATTAAATAGCTAAAAATTAATAATTGTCACAACCATAAGGTGCAGTAGATTGTTATTTTAGAAAAAATGCATCATTTATTTATAAATGTAATAATGGGTGATTTTTCCATTATTCACTTTTGTAATTTGAGAAATTATAAAAATTACATATATTATTTAAAATGAACAAAATCTTCAAATGCATAGCTCCGTTCAATAAATAGAATTTTCAAACTGACCCTAAATTCATACCTTCCTATCTAGGGTTCTCTGAATTTAAGGAATATGATAAAATCAACATTTTGGGTAGTCGGTTTCTGATATAAGATTATTGTTATAGTTGATTGTAATTTTAATGAACAAATAAATAAATGAATATGGTATGTATTAATGATAGTTGGTATTTTTACCATTATGCTTCATGATTCAAATAAGTAGGATTTAATGGAAGTCATTTATATCAACTCATTACTATCCTGAAATTTTTATAAAAAAGGGTTATCTAGTAGTAATTTTGTTAGGTACTACAGTAGGAATGTTTTTTTTATGTTTGTTATTGACTTGTGATTAATGTATTTTAGAATGTATAATGATGATTTTTGTGGACATATTAAATGGTATTGATTCCTCAAAGAATTTCCATGTTTATTTTTCATTTCAATAATTATTAATTTTGTATTTTTTTATTATTAAAATTATAATTTATTACTATTAGGTGCCTATAAAATTTCATACAAATCTAATATGCAATGGCAGCTGGGTGCATGGCTATCAGTAGAAGTGGTTTTAGTTCATTGAATATGTATGAGTAGACTGAAAAATTAGGTAAAAAATCTTTGTGAACATTCAGCTATGTATTTAACACATATTGTAATCGGATTTGTGTTTTATCCAACCGATCCTCAATATCAAAGCAATCGCCGGGTACCCAGAGTACTACACGTCTCACAAGAGCTCATTTTTACTCATCAGAGTCACAGCATAACCATGAATGCAATGCTTTCGTACCAGTATAATCTATGCATCGTCAAAAGCCCCAGTCAGTTTCAATCTCAATCAAGGAAAATTTAAGTGTAATAAATAGCCCTAAGAATTTTCCCATACAAAAACATGAAAAGGTACAATGTTATGTTCCTATGCCGTTGTGACAATACTCAAAAAAGGATGCTTTGAGTGGTTGGTGATCTATCAGCTTCTAGTAAAGCTGTTAGAAGTACCACATATATATGCTTATGACGTATCCCCTGTTTGAAATAATAGGTTTTTCAATGTCCTTGATTACTGCTATTCCTTACCTGCATTTCCATCTTTCTTGAGCATGATGTAATATATTTTTGGGATGCAAAATAGGGATTCATATTTGAAAAATTACTAAGCAGCATAATATTGCACCTTTGGCAGGACAAGGGCACAATTGCACATTTTGTAATTTTTCATTAGACATTTTAAGAGATTTAATTTGCTGAGATAGTAAAAATTACTGGCCTTTTAAATTTATAAGATATGCTCATATAATATATTCAGATAAAGATAAAGGGAGGTTTTTAAAATACATTGGCATTCTTAACTCATTTGAGAATTTATAACAATAATAATGCCCTTTTGTCCTGCCAAAGGTGCGATATGTGCAAAGGAAAATGATACCAAGTGACATGATATTATCATGTAGCTAGGTTTCATTTTCTTTGCACAACATATTTTGTCGCTTAGTAACTTTTTCCTTTTCTTTGTTGATATGTGATAAAAAATAACGTATGATGTTTAAATATTAGGGTGCATTTTTTATTTCTTATTAAATGTACGGTATTTTAAGAATTAAAAAAAATATATATAAATATTGCAAGAGTTCTAAAAATGAATTTAAGTAATGAATTTTATTTGCCTTAGATTTGGCCATTTATTATTGCTGTGAACACCAATAAAATATAACATCATCTGTTTTATTTTATTTGAGAACTTGACAATTTATTGAAATATACGGAAGTATTTTATATATAAATTTTCTAGGTAAATTTTCTTCAGATAAACTTTATAAGACAGTCTATTATTTTTTGTTGAAATTTTTTCATAAAAAATCTTGAAGTTATTTGAAAGTAAAAGTAGGTACTGTGAATATTATTTTCTTGGGTAGGTAAGTACTGGAGGTATTTTGATAATATAATATTAGAATTTAAATGTAAAACAGTAGGAAAAAATATTATTCTGACTCATTTTTGTACCTTTATAACATTTCTCATAAAAACCGTCCAATTTAAACATTATTTCATAAATTTGAAATTAAAAAAAAATTAATAACATTTTGTCAGCATGTCAGTACTTACTTGTCCACCAGCAAAAAATGAAATTGAAATAACTACGTGAAACAAATAAAAATATAACAAAAAAGAGACTTTTATAAAAATTCTTTTATATTTAAAATGTTATATTTTAAACAAATTTACAATACAACAATATTATTGACATAATTTTTATGTGTTTACCACAAATAGGTCATTAGACATAATACCAGTGCCACTTGCAAAATAGTTGTGTACTTTCTTTAGTCCAGTTATTGTAGTGAGCATAATATTTGGGTGAAATGGATAGTGATTTACTTCGAATATGTAATGTTTATATGACTTTAATCAAAATACATCATGTTTACATTCAGTTAAGTTTTCTAAATCCCAAGGTTGTCGTCCTTTGCAATAATACAGTTGTTGAGAAAAACCTACAATCTACATAATCAGCTGTCAACGAAATTGATCATCTGTGCCTGTAAATACAAAGCCAAACACCGAAATAACACGTTTTATAACTTGAATCGTGAAGTGTTAATTTAAATATCCATCGGATAAACTCAAAAGTGACTTATTGCGCTTGTTATTGTCTACACGATGGAAACTGGATAATAACCTAAAGATACAGGAGTGAATACATCAAACATCATGGCTTGATCGCGCAATTGATGAAGTTTCGCTAAATTTACGGTGAAATAAGATATTATCGGCCTCGAGGATGTCAGGATCGGTGTCCCCGCCGAATAAAAATGTCAGTCCGATCCGATGTAGCGAGAAACCTTGGGACCTGTGGGTGTCCGAAATCGGGCACACGTCGCCACTGCGGGACGACGACCCTTCTGTGGCGGGGAAGGGGACTGCGGAGCGCCGCCCCGGGACCCCCAAGCGGCCCGCGCGCGCCGGCGTCACCAGGCTGCCGCTGTCCTCCATGCGCCTGTACGGCCAGCTGCCCAACACCGACCTGCTCAACGCCGCCGTGTGCTGCATGTGCGGCATGACGGTCAAGTGCAGCGCCGCCCACCGCCACCTCGTGGAGTACCACTCTTCCACCGTGGAGCCCATTCTGCCGCCTCCGCCGCCTGCGCCCACCGTCAAGCTCAAGTCCTCGCACTCCAAGTCCAAGATCAAGAAGGAGCCTCTTCCCGTCGCTCTGGTGGAGGAGCTCCTCCCTGACCAGCCTCCCGAGATCCCCGCCATCCCCCACATCGCTCTCACCCAGCAGGACATCGCCTACTTCCCGGATCTAGACGTTTCCACTCAGAAGTGCTCCACCCAAAGCGAAGTCAAGGTCTCCGTGGACGACAATGACTTACCAGTAGTAAGCATTCAGGACAACACGGATTTACCTCTCGCTGATGATATCATAGAAATTATGAATTCAGAGGGAATTCAAAGCATAGAAGATATTCCAGAATCGGACACTGCCGCCTGGAAAAATCTAATGCAGGATTTTGGCGCGATACAGGACATGACCTTGCAGAATACCACTCTTCTGGCGGCCGACGGAGTGACCGCTCACGGGCTGTATGACGCAGGGGGAGCGCACGTCACCGTGGGTGGAACTACGTACACCCTGACGGGGGACGATGGGACCTTACAGTATACTCAACCCATTACTCTCGCTCCTGCAATCACGGTGGATACTCAACATCTAGCGAGTTTCCCTCTCCATCCCATCAGATGCGCTCCTGTCAAGCCCAAACCCAAACCCTGCAAGTCCTCCAAGTCTAAGTTCGCGACTAGAGAGTACGACCCTAACAAGCACTGCGGAGTGATTACTGGAGAGGGACTCAAACCCTGTACCCGCTCTCTCACCTGCAAGGCGCACACGCTCTCTCTCCGGAGGCTGGTGGAAGGGAGAGTGAAGTCATTTGATGTTCTGCTGGCGGAGCACCGGGCGGCCAAGCAGGCCAGCCTGGTGGGGCCGCCGCCCCTCCTCCCCCTCTGACTAACATCGATCTCCAGTCGGGTATGTTAGTGAACCATGCAGTGATCGCGGCGCCTGTAGAAGTCGTCAACCGCGTAGTGGCCGTGTCTCGCGTGGAGTTAGTCAGTCCGGTGAGTGTGTGTAACCAGAACATTACGGTGAGTGCGCAGATCTGGCTCCCCCCCTGGTGATCTCCGCCCCCCCAGCACCGAGCCCGCCGCGGCCGGAGGAAGTGCCCCCGCGGCTGCCAGAGCCCCGGCCAGGGGACGTGTGCTGGTACCCCTCCAGCCCCCGCCCCCTGGCGGCCTGTACCTTCTCCGCCTGCCACATGGGAAGCGCCCTCCTGCTGGGGAAGCGACTGGCCACGGTCCGGAGCAACTTCAAGTCTACCCTCGCGCAGTCCCACTCCAAGAGTGCTCCGAGTAGTTACTATAACTTCAATAGGTCAGTCTCTATGAGTAAGACAATCCACCCCAACAATGCGACCAAGCCGGCTACTCCGGAGTTGAGGAAGTTGGTGGTGTCGTGTCCCGCACTGTCGGGGTCATCTGTGAAGATGGAGCCAGGAACGTACTACGGAGTGCGACAGAATGGACGATTGTTCTCCTCTAAGAGAATACTGTTAGAAGATTACGACGATATGGACACAAAGTGTTTGCGGACTGCTGGGCCTAGTGTAAACTCTATGAGAAGTAAAGTGTCCAAACATTTGAACCAAAGTGATATGTTGGAATTGAACTTGTTATTTGATCCACTTTTGGCCGATGAGAAATGTTAATAGTTTACTGACGAGCGTTGGCTTGGTTGTGTAATTTCGTACGTATATTTATTTTTCTGTATAAATTTATTAAAATGACGACATTGTATAATAGATAATAATAATAAATATTCGGGAATCTATGTAATTTGGATCTAAAAGTTCCCATTAAATTGACTAATACGACTTCTGTATTATTTTGTACATTATTTGTAAGATTTTTTTAAAGAAATATCCGACGCGAATGTTGGTTCTGTCAATAAAATAGAATTTTCAAATTAATTGGAATTATCATTAATCTCTTCCGTTTTAACTTAAAGCTGGGTACCTTGGAGGATTCACTATAATAATAATAATACTGGCTACAGACATGGGCTCCATCATGCCAAAATCAGGGGAGGGATAGATTTCTGAAAAGCACATCCGACAAACATCAATGTGATAGATATAGCAAGAGAGATTTTCGCTGACAGTGGCCAAGTCAAAAGGAGCCATAACCCATCGACATATCAGCCACCAAAATATAGTACCTGATTTGTGGGGGCGGAGAAACTTTTCTCTTTTGGAGGAATACTTAATACTTACATTATTTTGCCATATTTAAAAAATAATGCAGTTGGGTTGATAAACATTATTTAAAATTGCTAAGACAAATCAATCATAAAACATGGTTATGACCTTCATCTTTTAGGTTCTAATAGGGATTTTGGTTGTAGAGACGCAACAGCAATTAATATTTTGTTTTACTTGTAGAAACATTTAAAAGCCTCCTTTTCTTCTTATTCTTTTTTATTTCTAAAATAATTAAGTACTAAAAAAAGTAACTTTTTGATTGACTGTTAGTTATACTTAGTTGACAGAGAAAATAATTGCAAACCAAGTAACTTCATGTGGTCCTAAAATTTCATTTTTCCACAATTATGCGCCATAAAAATAATCTTCTTTACATTCAATATTATCTATTTATCTATTATTTTTTTATAAGCACTTGTGGTAAAAAAACAAATAATGTTTAACAGTTAAATATATTTATTATCATAACATAAGTGCAAGCCACATAAACATTGTAAGCCATTATGCTTATATGTGAATAAATACATACAGTCAGCAGAGATTAATACATTTTTGCTGTGAAAATAAGTTTTTACTTATTTTTGGAGTCTGATTTAAATTAAAAGTAAATATCACATTGCATTTTCAACTACTTCTTTCCTCGAACCCTCAATTTAGCTTTGTTTATTCTCCCGGCAGCTGCACCTTTCTGAGCTCCGCGCATAATGTTTTTGAATTGTCCGGCGTGTTTAAGTTTTTTCCTAGAATTGTAAAATTCAAGCCAAATTAATATCATGCATGAATATCTTTGTCGAGTAACAGAAACCGACCCCGTAACCAGATCAGCAATCCTCAGCAATCCAGCTACCAAGAGAAGGGGCTGGCAGATGACAACCGAATAGAAGAATTGGGCGGTTGCAGACCAATCTTATGCTTGTAACTTTAAAAAAATCCCGTACTATTGAGTTTTTTTTTTGTGAAAAATTCATGTGCATAATATAAACTTGTATAAAATTTACAAACTTTTGTTTAATGTATTTCTGGCTAATGGGACGTAGGCGTAAGGATCTGGTTTTCCCTGTTTCTTTACATCCCCCTTAGCCTTTTTGGCTTTGTATTCAGATCCTCCAGCTGATTTAACAGATTGTGCAACATTTCTGAAATTAGAAGAAAAAAAAACATTATGTCGATTTTTTTTAAGCGTGCCATTGGATAGCAGAATTTTTTTTTACTATCGACACATTTTAAATACCTGTGAATTCCTTTGCCTCCAGCTTTGTACTTAGAATTCGTGGAAGTAGCTGCACTAAATCCAGATTTTCCACTCTTAACACTACGAGTATCATCGTATTTCCTCTTTTTACCAGCAGATAGAAGCATTGTCTCAGCAGCAGATGCGTCGTCATCATCAGAGTCATCTGTTCAAAGCAAATTTCAGTAATAAGACTGAGCACCCAACAAAATATGCAAGTAAAAATACAATGCTTTATGTGACAATTATGTTGCTAATGTAGATTTATTATTATGAATTTTTTTTATTGAGAGGAAAACCAACAGTTAATTATAGCAAACATAAAAAAGAATAAACCAATTTAAGGTTTTCACAAGTAGAGTGACATAGGTAAAAAAATAATATTCTTATAAAATAAAATTATTAGATATAAATTATACATAAAAGTGAGTTAAATTTATAAATTTTAAAAAAAAATGCAAACTCAACAAAATGTGATTTTAGTTGGAAAGCAAACGTCGCACATCACCATGGTCATTCTCAAAACAAATTTAGATATTATGTAGAAGAGTTGTACCTGAATCATCGGAATTATTTTTCCGTTTCCTTCCTGCTTTGTCGTCGCTATCTGAATCATTTTTAAAGTCTAAAATAAGCTTTCCATCGGCTGTAGTTTTTATTTCCTTTTTCTTTTTGGATTTTCCATATGATGTGTCATCATCTAAATTTTTGCCACTACGATTTGGCCGAGAAGCTAGAATAAAAATACATAAAAAATTATATGGTAGTGTTAGTTAAATTTAATTATTTAAAAATTATCATGAGTCGATAACATGAATAATGAAATGGAGACAGATTGATTTATTTTTCACGTTGAAAAGAATTTTGAAAAAATATGCTCATTATTTGGAATGTAAATTACTTTTTTAAATTATTTTTATTGCTTGTAGAAAATAGCTCAAACAGGTTGTTGAAAAGAAAAAAATAGGCGGTGATTAGTCGATACCATCAATACAAAGGATGTACTTCAAATTTAAATAAATTAAAGCTGTATAAAGGAAAGAAGCAGAGATTTTAATGTACCTGAAATATTCTTAGCTGATGAAGGGTCCATAAGATCTACAATATTATCAGGATCTTCCTTAATCCAGGTTTGATTCTTCTTTTTATTCCGCACTACTTTTACTTTCACTCGATCATTATCATCTTCACCAATATCCAACTCTGAGTCTGAATCTTTCAATATCTCTTCCAGCGTCATAGAAGATCCCTTGACTTGAATTTCTTCATCGGAGTCGTCTCCTCCCTTCTGCGCTCTCCTCAACTCTCTCTGCCTCTTCTTCCTGGAGTCCATTTTCCTCATGTACCTGATCTTCCTCTGCATGCCTTCGTCTGATTCTGGTATAAGCCTTCCGATAGTCTCGGCGCCATATTTCCTCATAAGTCTTGTCAACAAGTTTCCGAGTTCAGTTCTGGCGTGTCGTTTGCAGTCCTCTGTCATTTCCGCAATAGAGTTGAATATGATAGGAAGACTACCGGCTACAAAGGGTGCCGGGAGAGATTTTGTATAAACCTAATGTAAAAAAGTAAACTGTAAGCTATACATTGAGTATCATAAATGTTGGTGCAAACTAACAAAAACAAAGTTTACAGTAGGAACAAAAACTGTTTGTTTTAGCTGATTTTTAGCAGGATATTTGTGATTTACTAACTTTATTTGGAAAGTGATGCACAGAACACACTTCTTCTATCACAACATTTGCTCCTATGTGGAGCATGTGGACATCACTAGATCCTTTCAGGAGACCAATAAAACACACACAGTAACAATAAACTCAATTTTAAGAAAATTGAGGTTAGTCCTTTTTGCACAGCAGTTAAAATATTGTTGACAAAGAAACAATACCATCTAAGTGACATATACATAATTCAAAAATAAGTTTTTTAATAAATTCTAAGGAAAAGCGAATTATTCTGCTTGTTTATTTCCTAATATATCCACTGGATGACGCACATATAAGTAATACCAGTCAACCAACATTAGTTAAATTTTGTATGAGATACCGCCTATCTCCAATATTAACCTGACACTAATTAGGTATATAAAAGAGGGAAAAGTGTTCAATGTTTTTTGTCTCTCCTGTAAAATTCAATTATTAGTGTTTGGGCGGTACTGTTTCCTTGTCAACGATATTAAATTATTAATTGAGAAATTGATAAGTCCCCAAAATTCTTTCCAGTAGGAGGGGGTCAGTACAAAAAAATACTGTTTTTTTTTTAAATTCTGAAAACAACAAAAAAAACTAATACATACCTTAAGGTATGCTATGCAAGCTGCGACAACTTGTCTATTAGAAGTTCTAATCAACTGGCAAACATTCTCTATTATCCTCTGCAGATTCTGTATTCCCAGAGCAGCGGAGAAGTTGTACGTAGCCGAAGCCAAGCACCAAATAGAGGCCGTGATGACGGTAGCAGGGCCCTCCAGCCCGGCCTCCAGCATCACTGTGAAGTGATCCAGACCAGCCTTCTTGCTCTGCAAAGTTTCTCCGATGGTGTTGATGAGATCGAAAGCAGTCTGTCTGCATTTAGAGTTGATGTCTTTGGTACATACAATTGCCTCGGGAAGAGCGCTCTTGATTAGTTTGCTTTCATGATCCAAATGCGGCTGTGATTTTATCAAATAATCTATGCATCTGTAAAATGATATTAACACTTGTTTAGATAAAAAATAAAATAATACTTCATTCCTATGATTATTGTTCTGTCAGAATAATCAAGAGGGGATGCATGAGAGTGGTGTGCAATTCTACCCTCTTTGCTTACCCCTTTGGAGAAACGAAGTAATAGATAGGATAATGATTAAGTACCTTCAAATGAATAATGGGAACTGTTAGTGATTTTGGGAAAATAAACTTACTTCAGTCTTGTTGCTTTACTACTGTCCGCTGCTTTATTTAGGGAGTGAACTAACATTTTCTGAATTTTCTTTTTGTTTTCCTCGAGGAATGACTTGCAATTTTGCTGATCACTTTTGAAAATTTCTTCTAGAACCCTATAAGCTTTTTTATGTTCCATGTCTACCATTCTAATCTTTTGTTTTATTGTGCCTTTATCTTCTGATATTTGTTCAGTTTCCATTTCGGTGTCTTTACTTTTGTTCCTGGCCTCTTTCTTGGCAGTTTTTCTTAGTTCTTCGCTGGACGCTTCACAGAGAGGGAATACCCACTTGTCAAACAGTTCTGATACCTTTTCTTCACTTTGATATAAGACGAGAATCCTCAGAATGTCTAGAAGGCATTCCTTCTTGAAAAAGTCAGTCTCGGCAGATTCTATTTGAGAAAGTGCATTTTGGAATAACTCTTCCCGGAGAGAATCGGGAGTTATTGTTAAGTACACCTGTAATAAAAAATATGATAATAGAAAAACAATATGATAAAAATTGACTTACTTTTCCATTGTAAATGATGTAATTTTTTTTTATCTTTGAACTAGACAGTACCTACTATTTGAAGTTTGATACATTTTGTTGATATGTACCTGTATTGTTTCCAATGCAGCTAACCTCTGTCCTTCAGCCGAACTCCCCTTGACTGGCGTCATATAAACATTCAGTAACAATGGTAGGAAGTTCTTGGCAAACCTCGCCAACTCGCTTATATCCTCCTGGTTTCCTGATTCTACGGCAGTATTCACCAACTTCCTTAAGCCCTGCATCACTGACGGCCTGAAATCTGGATTATCCTTCAAGACAGTACCCAAAATTCGCGCAAGAGTCTTGAAGTTGGCTTTTATATCGCTCGGTCCGTTGCAAAAGTTGGGTAAGAGAGCCCAAAATTGACCACAGAGCAACTCGTAGGTGTGGGCGATTACTGCGTCATTTGTGTTGGAGGCTTTCTTAGAAGTGTTGCGGCACAAAGAAGCAAGTTCCAGGATATCTTGGACAAAGTATTGCAGGGTAGAGTTTTGGATTTTGTCTCTAAATACTGGCAGCAGCCAACTTCTGTCTAGGTTGATCGTGTCTCCAGACTTGAGAGGAATACATTGCATGACAAAGTCCGGGCCAAGGTGTTTAACCGCACACCCTGTGGAATGTTCCATTTCTTTGATGAGAGTGAAGTTGTGGCTTTCTCTTCTTTCGTTCAAATGGATTAGCAATGGTGCAAGGAGTGACTTGATTCCTCTATTTGAAACCTATAATTTGAGTAAAAAAATATTATTTATGATAAAAAAATTAAATTAGATTATTTAAAAAATTACAATCTCGTAATGAAAATTTACCTCAAAGCATACCCCAATAGTAAGTATGACATGTTTAGTAGACTGATTGAAAGGATTATCCAAACCCGTTTTGATTGATTTGAAGATTGATTCTAGACTGCCCCAGTCCGCTTTTGCCGACTCTTCTGTTTCACAAGCAGGTTTTACACAATCTATCAAAACCGCCTGAAAATATTACACAGATTAATACACCTTTGTTCAGTAATAAATTTACAGGAGTAAGTTGAACGGGCAATATTATAAGTAATTCAAAGATTACAAACTTTTAAAGCGTTTGAAGCAGCAGAAGTAATTTCCATTTTGTCCGAGAGCCACAACTCGGACACACAGATATGAACAAAACCAGGAAGTGAAGACATACAGGTTTTCATATCCAAACTGAAATTCAAAAGTTTTAAATTAGTACAAACCAAAGATTTAGGATTTTTTAACCCCCTTAGAGTGTTATTACATACACTCGAGCAACGTCGATCGATGTCATCAATCGATAGAAAAATGAAATCGGGCGACGTCGATTGACAGCTCTTATTACACCTAAGCGATCGTCATCGATGAGAGGAAGGGCCCAGCGCGTGGTAGGTGCTGCGGCGGGACCCATTGATTGACCGTCAATCGATGGACATTGACTGGTATTCGTTGATCATCCTTCAGCTATTAAACCAATTCATCTACGACAATCGATGCCATCATCGTTGGTCGGGTGTAAAACTTATTTTAAAGAGTTTCAAACTATAATTTACAAGAGTAACTAATTTCGTAGTAAGAATTCCACTTTACTAGGACATTTTACCAAGTCTGTACTAGAACTGCTTGAGATAGTAATCACAATTCTAAAGGTTTATTATTACTCTAAACATTGGCATGGTCTCATGGTCTGCCACTGTTTGGAGTCCCGAAATTTCTCCCTGAAAATTTAGCACTATAGCACATATTGTCATCGTGCTGATGAAGAGAGCCAACCCACGTTTAAAAAAAACCATTTTACTGTATTTCTTATTAAAAGAGGCAAGCGATTCTTCGTACAATTTTGATGTTTTTAAAAGTTCATTGCTCGTTTTCTCAAAATAATACTTAACTCTCCTTGTATTTGCCGTCTTGTTTTTAAAAATAATTACACTTTATCAGCGTCCGCACCAGCTTCACGGCCAACAAGGTTTTAATATACAACATACCTGGCCAAGCACACGAAGGCTTGCTGCAGCACGGTGACCCAAGCCAGCGTCTGACGGGAGTCGGCCGCGTTGGGGCGGCAGGCAGTCAGGGCCCGCACTAGCTGCACAGCCAGCGAGGCCGTGAGGTGCGAGGACGCCCCACACTCCGAGAACAGCGCGTGCAAAACCCTCAGGCACCAGGTCTTTATCAGGATGTCGTTCTGGCTCATCAGTGACAGGAGCGATTCGCAGCAAGACTAGAAAGTGAACGGCGAACATAAGATGAAATATAGCCAATGTAACAATAATGAATGATTCCTATTCTGGCAGCATCACCTCATTGTCATCTTGGGATCTCTTTAGGCCTAAAAATTGAAATATTTTAAGATATCATAAGAATTCTAACTAACTAACTAACTAACCATCACGCCATTTCCCCGAAGGGGTAGGCAGAGGATAGAACGCCACACCACTCTGTCCTGGCATACTTATCTTGCTTCCTCCACATTCATAAATCTTCTGTTCAATTTTTTTTTTTTTTTTAATAAAGAGAAAAGAAAAAAAATGCCCTGAGGGGTTTTCTTTGAAGCCTTCTGTAGGCAGTTTACTTTCAGATTTCCCATAATTCTGGTTCCCTGTTTTTGGCTTCTTGGTTATTCTCTCCCATCCACTCCCATTAATAGTTCAGGAAACCAATGTTTACTATATGCAATGATCTCCATACATGCTGTACTTACCTACAAATCATATAAATATTGTTCCTCCCTAAACAACAGGTAGAGAATACAAACCTTGATGTATTCCTTGCTGAAGAGGGGGATAACTTCCTTCAGTAGAGTGAGGGTATGTAGAACTGTAGTTTGGCTGGAGATGAGAACTTCACCCTTCATCTTGGCCATGCACATAGTTGCCACTCGGCTGGATCCCGGGTGGAGAGAAGGTACCTATATTTCAAATCAACTATGAGTGCTTATTTCATGCAAGTAAAGTGGAACAACAGACTTATTGAGGCAAAAAAATATGATTCAGTAGACAATGCTTTGAACAGAAAAAAGTCAATGATTTTTCTTGTCATTAATGTTTTCTTTTTGTAAAATGCTACACTTTGTCGATAGTGCACGATAAACACATTCCATTTTTCTTCAATAATGGCCAAGCTTTTGAGAAAATAGAACGGGTTTAAGAATGGACTGGACAAGTTGTCTAAAGTTTGAATCTAAACTAACTGTCCGATTGAGGCATATAAGCTTTAAACTGCTCGCCTAAAAATATTTGCAAAAAATATATATTTAATTTTTTTTGATAAAATTTGGAGTTTAAATTTTAAGGTAACAAATGATAAAATTTCAAAAAGAAAAAAGGTACCCGAATATGAGAATATGTTACATGACCAAAAATGCATTGACACTAGAGGTATTACTATATTTCTCGTAATGTAATTTTCAATTTCAGCGCATTTAAAAACAGCAAAAACTGAACGCATGAAAATTCTTACCCTAAATACATTATACCAGTTGGTCAATTTTTATATTACAGGGATTCGTATACATCATCATCATTCCATATCCGCTACATAATGTGGAGCATATGGATTCCACAAACTGCCTCCAAGCCAAGCAATCGGCCGCCAGTTCGCGTGCATCCTCCCAAGTCAGGTCCACGTCTCGTAGCTCTGACGCAAACCGACGATGCCTTGTATACTCACAAATATAATAATAATGTAGCACGGATATAACTGACCTTATGATGCGGATCTTCTGAGGGTAACATGAAGCAACTTCCTCTTAATATGGCGCATACGGCGTGTTGAGCTGCTTTCCTTATCTGCAACCAATCATTGTTGTTAATTTTGGACAATATATCAGATTTCTAAAAAACAATTCTTGTTGACAAAACAAGCCGCCAACTCGAGATAAAAACTAGATAATTTGTATAAAATAAAATCTTATGTCTTTGATAATTTTAGCTAATTTAAACAGGCGCTCAGAGCTTATTTAGAAGTTCTTAGGTTTAGAACATTTTGTGAGCCACAAGATCCTAGGGATCTCTCCATTAGTCTCTGTCACTTGTCAGTTTCTTTATTTCTTGATAGCTGCTGCAGCGCACACAACTGGATTATTGTTGGGCAATCCTATTTAGGAGTTGATGAGTGAACATAAATATGATTATTTTTGTCTTTGGTTTAATACATGAATCTGTACCTATACAGGGTGTTACAAAACTCGATGTACAAACGGGAAACCAGAATAATATTTAGAGTCGATTTTATAGAATAAAATTTTTTGATTTGACCCTTAGTTTTTGAGAAAATTGATTATGACATGTATTTAGTCAATAAATTAATACTATCCATAAAGAAAGCAAAATTGAAAAACGCGTTTTAATAAGAATTTCAGCAATTTTACTTAATCTGCCGTACTTAACTTTTGTAAGAAAAAAAAAATTTTTTTAAGCTCAGATTAAAAATTCATATTACACATTCAACTCCAAATACGATGTAGATTCACTGGTTTCCCGCTTGTACATCGAGTTTTGTTACACCTGTATAAGGTAATTTATTTTTAAAATCCACTTACCTTAGGTTTGGAGTGTATCGTGAACGCGAGAACCGAATCAAACACTTTCAGAGTGGACGGTTCACTCCACGTGGCATATTCCTGAGCCCTCAGGAAAACAGACAAGCAGCCGATCAGGCACCGGAGTATCACGTTGCTGTCGGAGTCGGCGTACTTCTCCAGCAGATCCATGAACACGTCCACAGCGTCGGAGAACTGGCTCCGAAGGACGGGCTTCGGCACCGACTTGAGCCCCATAGAGAGGAGAGATATGGTGGCACTGATACCCTCGTCTCCTTCCGTTGCTTTTAGTGTTTCCATCTACAAACATAGATTGATTTTGTATAATATTACCAACGAAGTATCAATAATATTCATGAAAATGTACGCGCAATTTAAAAATATGAATTTACTCATCCAAGAGGGCTGAATGAAGACTACTGGTAGTGGCCAAAATATGCTTCGCATAATAAGTAGGGGTGGTTTAAAGCTGATATGCTTTAATCCGATGGTTAAGATTGATTTTTTTTAATTATTATATTTATTTAGTACTATATAATTTACATAGACTAATATTTTTTTTTCATGTACATTGCACTTAATTTTTTCCTAACTATTCTTATCCTAACATTATACATATTTCAATTTAGCTATAATATAATACATGTGGCACGCCAGAATGAGGACCAATGGACGAAGCGCCTGCTGAACTGGAGGCCTAGAGCTGCAAGGAGACCTGTAGGAAGACCACCAAGAAGATGGACAGATGACATAAAAAAGTACTGCAGGATCCAGATGGCAGCTCGAGGCCCAGGACAGAAAGCAGTGGACCAATATGGGGGAGGCCTATGTCCAGCAGTGGACGAACAATGGCTGATGAAGAAGAAGAAGAAGAAGATAATACACTAATATTTTTCACAAATATATTTTTTACATTTAGCCCTAAATAAATTTACATCAATTTTGAAATAATAACTAAGATTTCTGTGTCATTGAATGTGTTTTTCGTAATCAAATATTTTTACTTGACTTTGGTAAAATGTAATGCAACATCATTTTACAAAAAATGTTTTTAAGTGATTAAATAAAAACAAATTACACCCTGATACAACAGATCTATTCTGTAGGTAGATAAAATACGTAAATATTTAGAGAACTTTGTGTAGGTAGTAAAATAGGAGCATGATTAGTTATTTCATATCATTGGCTACACAAGACAATTATGTAACTCCAGAAATGTCAAAAAAACATTTTTCTTGGCATTGTTAGTTTTTGATCCGAGCTTTATAGGGTAAAAATGATTTAATTTACTAATCTAATTAAAAAAAATATTACTAATCTCATCTCAGATGGGGCGAATCATGTTATACCACATATTTATTTAGCGGAACTGTGATGTTTTTTGTCTTTCCTGTTGCCCTACTTGGAGCTACACTATTTTCTTGTTTAGCCGATGATGTATACAATAAAAAACATACATTTACACAGGAATGACTATGCGTGGTCAGATTTTCCATTGTGAGGAATTTGTAATTTATGGTTCATGAAGATAATAAAATAAACAAGAAAACAAATTGGGTAAATTACCAATGCAGCATAATACTCTGTGCTAGTTTCTGACCCCCCTTTTTCTTTAATAACTTCGGTAACAGCTGCAAGGATGGCTAACATTTCCTTGTGAAGGGCACATTTGGAATCAAAACCCTTTAGCAATCTGAAAAACAAAATATTTTTTATGTTAAATTGATTTATATTGTTTATTGAAATTACTGGGTGGAGTTCCAAGTTTTAATTATTAGGAGTCTTGAAGACTTCTAGTCTGAAGATACCCATAACAAGGTGAAAGCGCTAACTGGCCAAATAAATAAAAGTGGAAGTGTACCAAGTAGTTTTATTAACTTTTATAAGTTATATTAAAATAATTTTAATGTTAAATTGACCTAAAATAAAGAATACTGCAAGCTAATACTATATCAATGCTTAGTGTAATATGATGTCACAACCCACAAAAAAAACTTAGGAATGTATAATCCGAAGCTCAATAGTGTCCACAACAAATAGTTTAGAATCACCTAACAAAAAATATATATGGCCAGATCCTTATGTGAATGTTAGAGCATTTATTATAACCATTGATATATTCTCCCGTAACCGCAGGTGTTGATGCATAGGGCACTTCATTCTAATGTAGCGATGTGACTTAATTATTAATAGTAAGTACCTGGTGAAGCTTGCGTTGGAACAGGCGCTCCAATCTGATGCAAAAGTTTGAAACGTTTTATAAGACACCACTCCAGATTCGCTGGCATCTCCTTCAGTACCTCCTTCGTGAATTGAAATGTCTTCAAAACTCTTCGCAATTGATAACTCACTCTCTGTTGGCGCTTTCTTTACATTGACTAATCCATGGCCAAAAATGTTTATTGCATTATGTTTTTTAAGAGCATCTGTCGTCAAACCGCTGTTACTGCCTGAAAAAAAGAAGACAAATCAATGATACATGTATAAAAATAAATATCGTATCGAACTAAATTAGTAAAAAGTAAAACACACCTAAATTTTCGTGAAAAAATTTTGACTTGGCCATATCACGAAATTTTGTAATCGTAGGATTCGAACTCGAAGATTGTCCTTTCCTCCATCTCTTCCCTTTCGACGCTCCTTTAAGTTTGGAACGAAATTTTCCCATTTTTGTACTGATTACCTCCTATTTTTTGTAGAAATAAACATTCACCGAACGCACGTGTACTCGATTCTCAATCTGCACAAAAACATAACCTAATAATTTCATGCGCACAAATGTCAAATGTTTTCATTTTAACGTATTTTTATGGTTGTTGGCAAAATATTTACTAATAGACTATGTAGGTACTGGGTAATACACAGGACTACAGGATGGAAAAAAAACTACTTACACCGAGCCTGAACATGAACATGGCCATAGTTCTGTTACCTGTTTAAAACCGTTTTTATAACCAAATCTGCCGGGAAGAGAAAACAACAGATTTATTGCTTTTATACCGGTACACTCGGATATAAAAAATATTTGAATAATTACCGCTTGATTAAGAAAATTAACTGAGGTAGAAATTGTCATTTTATAAATTTCGTAAAAAAAAAGTAAATAATTTTGAATGATAAATAAATATAATAACCAATTATTTACAATGCGCATTTTTGTAAGAAAAACCTTTTCAATAAAATCAAAGTAAATTTCACTATGCTTTCTTCTTAGACATAATTTCAAAATTAAGTTTCGAAGTGTGATATTTTTAAATTTTAATCGATGTTCATAGATTTAAAAAAAACATTTATGTTCTTAGTATAAAAACATTGATAGATATAGTAAGTACATGAATAAATTACTCCAGAAAATGATTACATAATATTATTTTTAACCCCCTCAACAACATCACAAACATTGAGAAAAATCACTTTCGATTTTTGGTGTTCTGACCGGTGCGGCGCGTTGAGCCTCGAACCTCCGTATCGTAAGTCCAGCATCTTAGCCATTGCCTTACCGCCAAAATATCTACACCAGGAAAAGACATTGAAAAGTTGGTCAGCAAAAATCCGAAAGGTAATATTTCTTTTTATGATAAATTATTTTGTCGATAAGTCGTACAATGCGAAAAGACATAACAAAAAAAATTGAACTAGCAAGCTACTCACATGGCCGATATCACGCCAAAGTCAGTGGATGGGGTAAATTTTAGGAAAAACATAAATATCAGCATGATAGAAAGAGATTGCTAGAGAGTTGAAAATACGGACTGTCTGATATATGACTCATTTACGCATGGTCATTAATTTATAAATTATTTTGTTAACCACCCTATGCGTCAGAAGACTTGAAAAAAAACACTTAATTTTACTCACCGAGAATTACTCGAAATTAAATTTTTGTTTATTTGTTTGATTAGGTACTGGGTTTTGATTTTAGAAGGAACTAGAGAATATTTTAGTTAAAATTTCAATAATTCAATAAACGCAAAAAAGACTTCAGCAGATTTAGCAAATATCCGACTCATAAACAGGTGACAGGATGGCAACGTCAGAATTTATGAAAAAAGTTTGAAAATATACTTACCTACATAATAAATACAATATTATAATATTTGATCGATTTAGAATATTATTATTTGCGCGTTACGCATTTATTTTATTTTATTATTTTTTTTGGAAAATGGTGATACTTGCGGATATTCAAGTTTCAAGCAATGGTTTCAAGTAAGCAATACACGCAAATGATATCTACAGCCACATATTTCTAGATAGTGTTCGAAATAGCTATGCCAAGCTATGCTTTAGTTAGCTGCGCTGTCTAATAGTTAATTTTGACTAGTGGGTGTCCAATTCGTAGTCTAATATCGCTAAAATATTTATTCCCGCGATTTCTGACAGCTTCCACAACATGGAAGGATCCGAATCGCCGGAAAATTGCATTCTACCGGACATTTCCGAAGCCGAACAGCTAGCGGCGAACGGACACGATGGCGACCGAGACAATGGCGGCGTCGTTTTGACGGCTGGCGCGAGAGGTTCTAGGTTAACGAACGAAAGTACTTTGCTGACCGTGCCAATTTCTCTTCCCGTGGGATCCCTCGTGCCAGGCACGACCATAAATGTCATCACTTCGGATCATTTGCCGCACTTAAAACCGCTTTTATGCGTCGATAATGGTATCATTTCGAGAGACCAAGCGGCCGGAGATTCGGACATCAAGACGACCATCGTCATTCAGGGTTCCGGCGATGGAGGGGTGTCGGACAGCGCGGCCACCTCGCCCAACAACACCAGCTGGGCGGAGGCTGCCAACATGCCAGTGCTTCCCATCAGGTGCAAGAACATATCAGCCGAGTTGCATAAAACTAGGTTCGGTTCCGGCGGCCGGGGGCGTTGTATCGAGTCTGGCGGTGCGTGGTATACGCCCAGTGAGTTCGAGGCCGTGTGCGGTAGAGCATCTAGCAAGGATTGGAAACGCTCCATTAAGTTTGGTGGAAGAAGTATTCAGGCTTTAATTTACGAAGGTGTTTTGATGCCTCACGCCACCAGTTGCACGTGTGGGGCGTGTTGCGACGACGACTCGGCCACGGGTCCCGTGCGATTGTTCACTCCGTATAAGAGAAGGAGGGTAGCGGGGAATGAGAAACGAGCGCGCAAGCGACACAATAGTGTGGACGAGAGCGACTCTGACCCCCCGCAGTCTGCCCACACCGCTAAGGAAGAAGCGTGGCAGAGTCTCGCTGATGGCTTAGACGTGACTAATGACTATCAACAGCTCATCGACACGACAGCCCAGGACACCTTGTCAGATTTAAATGTAGCTCTAAAAAGGCTAGAGGACTTGAGTCAACAAGTTTCAAAAATTTCTACAGAGTTTAAAAAGTGCGTAGCAAAAGTGAAAAGTTTAGTTGGAGGGGCTCAAAGTGAGTCTCTCCAGGGTGAGGGAACGACGGCCATTATTACGGGAGTAGAAGAAGTGGAAAATCCTAATCAGAGTCAGTTACTCAATGTTGAGAGTAGCAATTCTAAGAAGTGCGCTAACTGTAATCGCGACGCTTCTGCCGAGTGTTCTATGTGTCGCCGTACGCCGTATTGTTCCACGTACTGCCAGCGCAAGGACTGGGCGGCCCACCAGATGGAGTGTATGCGCGGAGTGTCGGTTGGAGAACATTCTAATATTATGCTAATTGTGGACAGCCAACATCAATGAAATCGAATCGTAGCCCTGCGTAACAATTAATGGTTCCAACTAAATTATTCTAAGGAATGTGATGTTGATACACCGAGACTAAATAATTAGTTAATTAAAGGGAGAGGTAACATTATTATTCTGCCTCAATTGTGACTGTTCAATAGTGATTTGTGACCATCGTTAAAGGGTTTCTGAATAATTTTAAATCCGAGTGTCACTTGGGAATGATTCAGAATGCATTCTGAACTAGTTTGTCTAGGCCATTTGAAGAATGAAAGAATACAGGGATTGTGATATATTTATAATTTGATTAAGTTTTCTGTTTAGTTTGTTGGTATCTATTGACCCATTAACCAAATTATTATTCTTAAGTAAAAATGGAAAACTTGTTTGAGACATTGGTTTTTATTTTCGTTTGAACTTAGTATTTTCATAAACATTGGCAAAATTGATAATTTAAAAAGTGCTGAGCCTTTCTTCAATGAATTTATTTTAACCTCCTCAACAAGAGGGGACAACTTCACAAAAAACCCCCAGACTTCAGAGAAACTACTTTTAATTTTTGTGTCTTACTGGGAATCAAACACTGTACCTCCGCATTGTGAGTCCAGTGTCGTAGCCATCGCATCTCAGGGGCCACCAATTCGTGATGTTGTAAACGCAAACCCACAAATAAATTATAATTAGGTTTAATCATAATTACAACGTTGGATTTGGTGGGGTTGTGTATTATTCGTACCTGGTTAAGATTAATATTCTGTGTTTTAACAGAAAGCTGAAATAATTGAAATAATGTAAAAGGCTTTATGCCGTTATTGTAATAAATAAAATAAATAAATAAATAAATAAATAAATAAATAAATAAATAAATAAATAATTCAAAAATTTTTCAAAATAAAATGTAAGTAATAATTATTGTAAATATTAGTGAATGTATTTTGTATATAAAAGAGTAGATAGTTTACACAACAAATTTTTCAATTGCTCTTCTTAAGAATCATGATAAAATTTTTATGAATTGTCATTGCCTTTCAGTAATTTATTAATTAATTGGGTTATAGTCGCAATAAACAATAACGGTGTACCATCTTAAAATTAAATCATCTGAAATTTGTCTCTTAAAACACAAATACGTAATATCTTTCTCAATCATTAATATTTTATATAATGAAGTTTGTTTTTACGTACTTTACTTACGTAAATATTTATACATTTTTCTAACCGGAATGTCAATGATTTGATTATTATTCTACATAACTTATTAATCAGGCAATTGGAAAACCTGCTAAATAAAATTATGTTATGTTATGTTATGTTCCAATAATCTATTTCTCAATCTTATATCGACCCCTACTACTTTATATCATAAACCACAAAATGCGATTTTACAGGAAGATATTTGAAAAATTTGTTCGGTAATAAATATATGTTTATTTGAGATATGGAAAAAAAAGTAATTAATTAATGACCAAATATTTTTTCAGTTTTATTTACAATTAAAGATGTATAATGAAATACAAACAAAATACACCAAAAACTCAAAATCTTAGATATGTGGCTTATAATATTATACATAGGAGGGTTCTATATAAGATTGAGAAATAAATTATTGGAGTATTATGTACACGAGTTGAAATTTAAGGGAATTATGATAATTTCTTAGGCAATATGTGAAAAATTTGTGACAATGAAGAATCACAGTGGCACCCAGAAGAGAATTTTTAGAATGTTTTCATGTACAAGATGAAAATTCAAGAGTTGTATGATGAAACTTTTCTGAAATGCACCAAAAATTAATATAAATTGTTTATATTAAAAATTTTATTAATTCTTGACTAAAAACTTGCACAGTAACGTAACCTGAAACGAAATCACAATGTAAAAAATGAAGAGATCACATTCAAATAATAAAAGCGAACAATACTCTTTCTATGCATTTTTCGATCAAACGCATTCAGTGGCGATTTTAAACGGGAAATCCATGACTTAAGATACAAAATTTTAAATCAAGTACTCGAAAAAGTTAACAAAATGTTATTAGCTTATGTAGTTAAATAGCATAATTTATAAAAGAAAAACATTGCCAGATTCCTCATTACGAACCATTCTACCTCTAATTACTGCCTCTAGCATTGCCTTCAAATTTTACATTAAAATATCTTGGAGAGATATACTATTATGTTAGTAAAATAATTTGCAAAGATTTCATTGTATATCCATTTCAAAAAAATATTTAAAACGTTGTGGTATAATAATTGTCGTGGAGGAATGTACAAATCACAAGTGAAATATTCTCAATTTTTTTCTTCATTTTTACACATATTAAAAAGAATTCAAGGTTGTGCTAGACATATTTTGTATATATTGGAATTCCAAATGCACGATGATTGTATTTCAAAGTTTGTAACTTGTACGATAAAGTAAAAAATGTAATATTTACATATTTATTTTTACACCACTAATTTAATTGTAATACAGTGCTAAAAACACCAGTCCGAACATATGTATATGCCTTAAAATTTTCAATCTCATGGACAAAAACATTTTTAACATCATTAAGTAACCATAAACAAATACTTACACTTTATTTTCGTCCTTTAGCAATGTTGAACTTTTTGCTTTTTTAATAAAACTACAAAATAAAGTTTGAAGATTCTAAGGCTCTTTATATACGTACCATGGCGTTCACACAAAATGCAGAATAATTCTCAAAGGAGTAGGCTATATGGATTTCATTCACAATACTAACCCACTCCTAACAATCAGTGTTCTGCGAATTTTGAGAATTTCACGTCACATGTGTTATATTATGTTGATTTCTAAATCACCAATTTTATGTGATTTATTTTGCTAATTTTGTTTATTTTGTACTGGTGTCCTTACATTTAAGATTCATTATTGTTTAATGATGCAGTTTTCAGTCCAGTATCTTTACCTCTTTTGATATTTTCTAAATAAGATTATTAATTCCTCACAATGTAGATAAATCTCATCAAGCAATAAATTTATTAAAAAATCTTTTTATTTGATTCCTTCATAACCATATTAATAGAATAAAGATATTGCTTTTCTGGATTATCCTGTCATGATTTTGGGCTTTGTGTAGCGACGTTTCGGAGTGTCCCTGCATAGCATAATCCAGAAAGCATTATCTGTATCCTTAAGGCAGTGAAAATCTACGAACATTGATAACATTGATCTACCCTTTAACCCTCGCCTTGCGGTGATGTAACCCGTGTTGCAAAATCTCACAAATTAATTAAGATCTCAGTAAATAGTCAAAATATAACACTGGCTTTTTTGCTAATCTTCAATCAAACCCCTTTCACTGGAAAAAAAATTTGATACATATAAAAGAATTATAGGTAATTACCTAAAAAATATTTTTTACCGGCACGTTTCAGAAATTTCATACGAACATCGTGTATTTCGAAGTAAACAGAGGACTTTATGATTTTTTACTAGTTTTTCAGCTTTAAAAAAAAGTATCTGGGGATACTTCACAAAGCGTGGTAATTTTTATGAGGACTAGTCTATGGTAAATCCATAGTATAATAGGTTACAAAATTAATATAGTAGGTTAAGATAGGTTGGGTTTAATAAAAATAATTTAAATCAAATAGCTATTTAAAAGCAATATCCTTTTATAATAGGTTATGAAAATTTATACAGTAGGTTAAGATAGGTTGGTTTAATAAAATAATTTAAAATCAAATAGCTATTTAAAAGCGAAATTTATACAGTAGGTTAAGATTTTTAAATCCAACCAATCACAGCTTTGCCCATTTCTATGCTGTACCTCTATAATCCAGAGAGTAAAAACTTTTGTGGAATTTCGACAGCTCTACCACGCTTTGTGAAGTATCCCCAAGTATCCTATTGGACATCGAGGTATCCAGTGATTATAAAGCCTGACTGCAACACGGTACAAACTTCTCTAATGTAATAATAGTATATTATACTTACACATCAGCCCAAATGATGGATGCTGCAATGTGCTCCGCAACACCGGCAACAAAAACCCTAACAACCCAGAAAACAATGCATAATCTTCATCTCATTTGACAGCCTGTAGAATTAAGCTTGTCACCTAATAAATACATCTTCGTAAATAGTTGGTAAATTTTAATTTATAAATAAGTTTGCTGGGTACATATATAAAAAAACTTAAAATGAAATTAATAATACAAAATAATAACTTAGGTAGTTATTGCTGTACATCACAAAAAATAAAAATAATTTTGGTATTATAAACTGGTAGGAAAAATTTGGTTGAATGGTACCCTGGTGAATATTTTATTTGTGATATCTTTGAAAATATAGCTAAACGATTTTTCGTAGGATGCTTTTAGTTCTTGGAACACAATGTCTGAGTTTTCATTTAAAAACTTGTTCATCTGCTCTCCGAGCGCTTTGTTTCCATTGAAAAGGTTAGCAAAATAAAAGCTGACGTCGTCTGTTATAAACTTGACACCATATTCCTTAAGCTTCATGTAGGTCTGTCCATTCTTTGTAATGGGTTCGCCAATCAAGTCATGTTTTATGGTAAGGTTATCTGAAAAGAAAAAAAAAGTTAATTTTCAGACAAATAAATGGGTATTTCTTTTCAATACTTAACTAACTAACTAATCATCACGCCATTTCCCCAAAAGGATAGGCAGAGAGGATAGAACGCCACACCACTCTGTCTCAGATGCTTTCTTAACTTTTTTCATGTTTATGCATCTTCTCAAGTACACACGCTGATTATTCCGACTTTTCATGAGACCATTTTTTAGTATTTGTTGAATTTTATCATGCCATGTCTTTCTCTGCCTACCTCGACTTCTACGCTTTCATCGTTAATTCCAGACGACAGAACCATTGTAAAAGACCTTTCTTGATATTCTTTCTTTTGAATAAAATTCATTATTCCTAAAACTTAGTAGCCCAAGCAATTAGCAATGTAGGGGCCTTACGTGTACAGTAAAGTCTATGTATCTATTAGTCTATCTATCAGGCTTGTAGAAAATAATGTTATGGTCAAATGATTGGTCACCGACTCCAGATTTGGATTCTTAGAATATCAGTCTACTCACAACTCATTTCTTAATTTCCAAGTTTTTACTGACTTTTTAAAAGTACCTAGCCAAGTAAATAGAAGTGAGTTTGAATATTTGTATCTTAATTTACCGAGGGAATTATTTAGTTTTAAATAAAATTCATACACACTTGTATGTACGTATTTTACTTAAACACTATGAATAAATGCTCTGATTTTGGTGAATGTTGGGATAACTTATACTGAGAGAAGAAATCTTATGATTTTACTCAGTTTTGAGCACTTACTCATTGTTATGTTGCATTTTCCCTTTCCCTGAACAACTAGCAGTAGAATGCGTCCATCCATCATGTAATCGGCTACAAAATCTATCCTTTTAGAGAATGAGTCCGTTATAAGTCTATAGTTCTTCAGGTCAGCACTGAAAAAGAAAAAAACATTATTGTTTAAGTATACAAATTTTGCGGGTTCGATTCCCGTAGGCGCCGTAGGGGGTCAACATGAAATATTTATTTACATGAGACTTTCATACTAATATTTCATGTGTGATACCTTGGACTGGTACCGAAGCGTAAGACTGATCATCTTGCCTTCATGTAAATGACCAAGATACACTGCACTTGGTGTACCAATGCAGTGCCCTATGCACCATTGGGTGCGGATAAGGGAAAGTAGTAGTATACAAATTTTCATCAATTGAAGCTTGATAGTGAATATGAATGAATTAAATAAAAAAATAACTTTCTACTATTCTTGTTACCTAATATTATCATAAGTGAATAAGTGATACTGCAATTTTATTTTAACGAATCTTTTTATTAGAAAAATACATTCTAGTAAACAAAAGAGTTTTTAACTTATTAAGCACCATTTTTGGGAAAAATTACCTCAAAGGCTCTATTTTGCTTTGTCATACAGTTATTAAAACATGAAACCATTCTAAACAAAACACCATGAATAATTATTCAAAAGTAGAAGTCATTCTAAATCCTGGCATTAACCTCCTTCTCTGTATTTTAAAATAGAGATAGAACACAGATAATTTTAGTTTATTCTTCTAAGAATGAAGCGATGATTAAAAATGGGAAACATCTAAAGTTTTTATCTATATATATAAAAATGAATGAATATTGAAAAATGAAAGTCAAGGTATCGCACATGAAATATTAATGTAAAAATAACATGTAAATAAATCATATTTCATCTTGACCCTCTACGGGAATCGAACCGGCGACCTCATACACGGTATAAAATGGGCTACCACTGTGCTACGAGGTGAACATATGGATCATATGGACTCGCACAATTCCCGAAAAATAGAATATTCTATTTGTATAATGCCGAATGAGTTAAATTTTTTTTAAATTTAATAATTATCATCACCATTACTTCCTATTACAGAATTGCTTCCCATGCACAGCATATGGAGTTTTTAAATTCCAAAATGGCGGGCGTACCTTTTTTTCGTAAAATAAAGTAGGGTATCGTTTTAAGGGTTTTTAAGGGTGCTGATTTCGAATGAATTAGAGTTTATTTTTAAATCCAAGATGGCGGACGCAACGTTTTTTCATCAAATAAAAGTTGGGTATCGTTTTAAGGGTTTTTAAAAAGGGTCCTGATTTCGAATTTAGCTTTTATTTTTAAATCCAAGATGGCGGACGCAACGTTTTTTTCATCAAATAAAGTTGGGTATCGTTTTTTAAGGGTTTTTAAGGGTCCTGATTTCGAATTTAGCTTTTATTTTTAAATCCAAGATGGCGGACGCAACTTTTTTTTCATAAAATAAAGTTGGGTAATCGTTTTAAGCGGTTTTTAAGGGTCCTGATTTCGAATTTAGCTTTTATTTTTAAATTCAAAGATGGCGGACGCAACTTTTTTTCATACAAGGATGTTGGGTATCGTTTTAAAGGGTTTTTGGGGGCCCGGATTTCGAATCTAGCGTTTTATTTTTAAATCCAAGATGGCGGTCGTCCCTTTTTTTCAGAAAATGAAGATGGGTCGTTTTAATGGTTTCGAATCTAGCGTTTTATTTTTTATTCCAAGATCGGCGGTAGTCTCATTTTGTTCGACAAGATGTTTTTAATAATGGTATCCGGGATTGGGTATCGTTTTTTGGGGGCCCTCGAATCTAGCGTTATTTTTAAATCCAAGATGGCGGACGCCCTTTAATTTCTCTTTTTTTCACAAAGTGAAGATGGGTATCGTTTTAATGGTTCTTGGGGGCTCTGATGAATTTAGAGGTTATTTTGAAATCCAAGATGGCGGACGCACCTTTTTTTTCATAAAATGAAGATGAGTATCGTTTTTAGGGCGTATGGGCGTCCTGATTTCAAATTTAAGTTTATTTTGATATCCAAGATGGCGGACGCACCTTTTTTTCATAAAATGAAGATGGGTATCGTTTTTAGGGCGTATTCACGTACTGATTTCAAATTTAAGTTTATTTTGATATCCAAGATGGCGGACGCACCTTTTTTTCATAAAATGAAGATGGGTATCGTTTTTAGACGATACGGGGTCCTGATTTTGAATTTAGAGGTTTATTTTTAAATCCAAGATGGCGGACGCACATCTTTTTCATAAAATAAAGATGGGTATCGTTTAAAGGGTTTTGGGGACCTGTTTTCGAATATAGAGTTTATATTTGAAATCCAACTTGACGGACGCACTTTTTTTCATCAAGTAAATTCCATCATGCGTCGGACCTGCCACACACATTTAAAAAAAAAAAATGTCCCTGGGTGTCTTTTTCAAGGGTAATAGAAGTCCTCATATTAAAATTTACGAGTCGCAGCCAAGAAATTTTTTGTTTATGCCAAAGACGGATAAACGTTTTTATTATAAATACCTACCATGAAGCACTTGAAAAATAAAGTCACGTTTATTTTTAAAAATAAATAACATTTACACTATACCTTTTTTCATACGAGTATACACATTATACGAGTTATTCAATTTTCATAAATGCATTTGGGGGATCCTGAAAGAAAATACAAAGCATTCCTTCTTTACCAATTCCCATGAAACGAGATAAATCTTTCAAATTTTCAATCGATAAATTCTATCGTTATACCTGTTTCTTCTGCGGCAGCAACACGACGGGTATCAGCTAGTAAAGATATAAAACAAACTATTCTATTCTAAGCGGGGTAAGAGCATTGAGCTCCTGACTTCGGGCTAGCACAGGGATATTTGAAAATCTCTTGTTCCTTACTTGTATGTTGTCAGTCTGACAGCCATGTAAATTTATACAGTTGTCGGATGTTCACAGGGCCGGATCCGGTGTTAATATCTATTTCAGAAAATTCCAGAGGCTCCATGATTGGTACTTTAAGTTCTGGTATACCTGGAAATAAATTATCATGGTAATGGCACATTTTATCGGAACGTTTTATGAACCATCAGCCTCTAATTACAACGCACACATTTAGAGCCATTTTCATAAGCGTGGATGGGACATTTGTCATGGTGCAGAGTCTATTATGCGCATACAAGTTAGATCTCTTACAGAATTATTATTACCAATATTGGGGCATTGGCGGCAGCAATACCTATGAAAGTACTTACTGGGGTCCTGAAAAAGAGCATTGAAAATCTGTGAAAATCTTTGTTATACTCGTTTTGTATGAGACCGGTTTATAGCCAGCATTTTGATAGTTTTTAAAAAAGAGATAAAGTCAGCGGATCCTGTTACATATAATTTTTAAAATATGCCAATGGGTTTCATAAAACTCAGGCATCCATATTAATTTAGGAGTAAAAATGGTACTATGAAAATGTTAAATTGATTAAAAAACTTTTGTTTGTACTACCTACCTACTATCTTAATTAATACAATATCCAATATGATGTTAATACAAATGTGTATATTAACAACTCCCTGACTTTTCTGTCAATCGGTTTCAAGATGTAACTCGTCTCTTCGTCAGGGCAAGCGCATCCATGTATAATTTTAGTTGCTTGTTTCTCTGCAAAAAAAGCAGCATGCAAACACCACATCGACTTGCTGATTAAACACATGCTTTAAAAAGCCACCAATAAGGACTGCTGATTTTACCGTGTACGGCATATTTTTTACCTCTGCAAACATTACAATTGTTTAAGGATTAATTAGTTGGAAAGAGATGGATGAGGGGGGGGGGGTGTAGAGAATAGGGTGATCATTACTTAAAAATAATGGACTATGAGTATTTATTATAAAGTTACTTGATTATTGATTAAAGAGATACATTGCATTTCAGTGTCTTCTTTATGTGAATTTTTTAAAATAGTTTTATTACTGTTACAGATTCCTCAAACCGAGTTCGGTTAGCTTCTAGACCCACGGCAGAAAAAAATATTGTAAAAATTACCATTTCTCATTTTTCTCAAAGCATCAGGAACATTGAACTTCAGACAGTTGCTAACATTGGGGTCATTCTGGCTGCATCGCTTGAAGTTTTCAGCTGAAAAATAATTAAAATCACATTGAAAATGCTATTGTGGTCATTAATAATAATTTTAGACAAAGAGCTCTAATGACAGTGGGGAACTTTGAACACCCGTGATTGAGAAAAATCAATTGATTTTCGAAATATTTATTTTTATGAAAATTGGGTATTAACTAATTAATTGTCTAAATTTCTAAATATTAGATTGTTTATGTGCGCGTGTTAAATTTTTTAACGTAATTCATTAAAATATTTTTTAATACAATGGGACAAGGTATTGAAAAAAACTTTTCGTTTTCCAAAATTCCGATTAGCAGGAAAACCAAATAATTGTTTTACAAAGGATTAAAAGAATATGAACAATTGCCAGATGAAATTAAATGTTCGAAGAGGTTAAATTTAGTTTTAAAAATGTGTAAACTATTTGTTATTTATAAGTAGGTATTAAGTGTTGTATAAAAACATTATAATATGTAGTTTATTAGTAATGAAATTTTTAGAAAAAAATGTATTATACTAGCTCTATGAATTTTTTTTAAGGCTAATTAAAAATATACAAACAAATCGGCGGCCTCCGTAGCGTAATGGCTAAGACGCTAGACTCACGATACGGAGGTTCCGGGTTCGATTCCCGATGAGAACACAAAAAATCAAAAGTGATTTTTCTTAAGCCTGGATATTTGTGACGTTGTTCCTCTCTGTAATTGGGCCTCCTGGCCTGTTGAGGTGGTTAAAAAAAAAAGAAAATTAAAAAACATAATAATATTATATCGATGTTCATTCAACCCAGTTTTGCTTCTGCGCCCCCCACCCGAGCTACTCCCATGGCAGCCGCCTCGCCCGCTCACCCATTGTTTCGCCACTGATTAGGTACTGCAGAAGAAAAGTGCAGCTTCAATATTATAATTTTTCTTTCTATTTTTTCTAATTAAATATTGATTTACTTTTTTTAAGTGTTACCTCCTCGACTATCCATTTAAAAAATGCGTACAAAGTAAATACTACATCTACTTTCCCTTATCCGCACCTAATGGCGCACATGCCACTGAATTGTTACATCCATTGCAGTTTATCTTGATAATTTTTTCAATTACATGAAGGCCAGCGTCAGTCCATCGCAAATGAAATATTTTAAAGTGAAAAATCACAATGAAATAAATAATGTTCGCCTCGTGGAAACCGTGCGTGAGGAGGACGCGTGTTTGATTCCCAATGGGGTAAATTTATTTTATATGAAATAAATACATACCTACAAATTAAATCGCTGTATAATTTCCGAGTTAACTCATATAATCGTTGCCTGTTTGTCTTAAATTCAAATATAATAATCCAACAAATTTTTCAATTCGGAAAGGATTAGATCGGCCTCGGAGCTAGGGAAATTAACATGGTCGTGGCTGTAGAGGGACGTGGTATCATGTAGGTACCTACATGAAATTATGAATAGAATTGCAGTTGCCTGGTTACATAAAGGCGGAAGTGCGTCCCTATTTTAGGAAAAACGCGGCGTCAAAATGAGGCGGTTCCGGTCAAAATCATTAGGCAGTACATAGGTTACGATTACCCTTTCATTAAAAAAACTCTTGAAAATTATACCGGTAGCCATTTTGTAGACATGATAAAATTATACCCAATCAAGTGGCAACAATTTTTCCTATTCCGCAATGTTACGCGCACAGTTTGGCATTTCTCTGTGGAAATTATTTAACAGTAAAATCGTGACTACCTAGCGGAGAAAGTGTATTCAACCATTTGCGTTATGTAAACTCTCCACTGTTCTTCTCTCAAGTACACTAGATTGCGGCCACTGACGGCCGTTTGCCGACATTTTGCGTCAATATTCCCACGGTAGAGTTTAACCATAGAAAATCATTGTAGCGCCGAATTTTCCCGCCTTTTTGTATGATTGCTATTGGCGCCTTTTTCGATGATTGACACTCAAGGATTTAATCTTGGAAGTTACGGGACCCGATTTTTTTTGCGTTTTATGTAGACCTACTGATTTATTTAAAATGATAGTAAAATCTTGCAGTGGGAGGGTAGGAAGTCCTGTCCCTGTTAATAAAAATGTAGGAACAATATTTCAGTGAGCTTATTATGAACTGTTAAACCTTTTAAAACCCCCCGCCTTGGGCCTTCTCCTATTAGAAAAGAAGAAGGTTGTTAATGTAACACCTCAATATTCCGCAAAAAATCATTATTTCATTATACCATATCCGCTCCCTATGTGGAGCATATGGAATCCACAAACTGCCTCCAGGCCAAGCGATCGGCCGCTAGCTCCCGTGCATCCTCCCAAGTCAGATCCACGTCCCGCAGCTCTGACGCAAACTGCCGACGAATTGTCAACAGTGGACGACCAGGACGCCGAGAACCCGATGCCCTGTAAAATAGGCAAGCATGGTTAAGGCTCTCGGGAGGCATACGTAGTACATGGCCTAGCCAGCCGAAACACCTTCGCCGCATGACAGTTGATACCAAGGGTTGCTGTGTCCGTTGCCGCACCTCTGTGTTCCTTACAAAGTCAAACCACCGCACACCTAAAATTCTTCGCCTAAAATGCCAAAATTCTTCACCTAAAATGCCGCCTTTATCACTCCTGCATCACACCTGTTCTCCTCTATGGCTGCGAATCGTGGCACCTAAACAGGGCCCAAGACAGCAGACTTCTGAGTTTTGAGAATAGGTGTCTTAGAAGAATTTTTCGCAAAGAAGGTTGAGCATTTAAAATGTGTAGAAGAACGCACGTGTAACACGAGTAGGTACCATTCTCTATTAGTAGGTAACAAAGTGTTTTAGTCTTCAATGTCCTAAAACAACGCATTTTGTCATTTTTCTTAATACGACGGTGTTACGAAGTGATATGTAAACATTTACATTCCTATTTACCTCTCAAGAAGACATTAACTCTCTATTGACAATACCGAGCCATCATTTCATTATGTGTGAGGTAACCCCGGATCATTTTAACGCGTTTAAAGAAGCTTATTTGTTTATTGTTATTACCAAAAAAAAAACTAAAATAATTTTATCGCTAAAACACACAAATTCATTACAAAGCTGAAATATTTCAGGGCCAGCCATTTGTAGATATTATTCGACTACACTTAAGCCCACTTTATATGGCGCAGTTTACTACACAGTTTTCTGTGCAGTCTGAAAACGTCCCCGTATAAAGCTAAAACTGCATGAAAAACTGTGTGCTAGTGTGTCAGATTTAAGCTGACATGACAGTCAATGTTTTTTATGTAAACGTTAAAATAGACATTGGTTTATTGTATGCTTTTAAATACGTAAAAAAACAATAACATATTTACATTATTAGCTAAATATACAATTTCCCGTAGAGCAAACATACGATAATAACATACAATCGCGTTTCAAAAATACACATATTTAGCGTGTCTTTTGACAGAAGTTTGACAGACTGCACAGTTTTCTGAACAAGAAACTGTGTAGTTTTCTGAACAAGAAACTGTCTTATATAAAGTGGGCATTAGATACCTATAAGCACGATTAAATTATAGTAATAATATGTAGGTACAACTAACACCACCCATCGTCAATTTTTTTGATAACTGTGAAATAACTGAGTGTTAATACGAAATACTTCTTTGTATCGAATGTTAAGGTGTTTGTTGAGGAGGCGCAAGGCGTATGTACTAAAGCTGGGAAAAGATCGCGTTTTGCCCTATACCCTATACCTACTCGTACATACTTATAACATAGGACCACACAAAAGTACCTAACGCACAAAAAATGTGATCGCGAAATGTGGTTTTTATTTTTCTTGCGGAAAAGTAAGATGATCAAATAAAAAGTGGAACGCTAATTCCATAGGAATTTGGGGTGTGCTCTATTTTTATGTTTCTGTCACCTTTAGTTATCCTAATAATTGAAATAAAAATGTAAGAAATTAGGGTTTTCCCGTTATTTTTTTCTATGGAAATTCATAGCTTTTTCCGATATGGAATGATATGGGAGAAGATATGGAATGATAATGATATGGAACAAAATAACACACAGGGAACTTATACTGCTTAAAAACCGTTTAGCAGTTTAGCGGGAATTCAACCTTATGTATATGTTAAAAACAAAATAAATCAAATAAAAAAAATAAAAAATACTATTTTCGTTCTTATGCGCACTTTATACGGGGGGACCGAAAACCGTAGGTTCAATTTCTTGTTCAGAAAACGGTACAGTCTGTCAAAAGGACACGTTAAATATGTGTATTTTTAAGCGCTAAATCGGTATGTTATTTTATTTATTATTTATTACATTTTCACATTTAATATAATCACAATAATGGGATGGCGACTCAATTAGTAGAGAACCATTGCCAATGATCAGGGCCCCGACTCACTAGATAGTCCGTGTCGAGTCAGGGCATTGTAGTATTATACATAACATATTGTAGTACTAAACATAATTGAATATTTACATAATTAGTATAATAGAACCAAGTTTGGATTTCACAAATTTATAATTAAAAAAAAACAATATTTTTGCATAGCAAATTTTAATAATTATATAGCTATATTTTTGCAGGCATTTTCAATATATACACGACCCATTAGACTTATCCAACTAACGACACCGTATGTTTGTACACAGGAAATAGTTAATTTAGCTAATCGTTTGTAAATACGTTATTTGTTTTTTACGTTACGTAAGCATTCAAAATATCAATATCCCACTTAAATGTTTACATAAAAAAATACAGTTTTCTGTCCCGAATAAAGGCTTTAAAACAAATTTAAAAATCAAATTAAAAAATCAAATTTCAACGTACTCTTGAACTAGGTCAGCCAACGCCGCGCCGACCGTTTCAATGATCCATCTACAGTTTTCGCTTTTAAAGTGCGGGACAGTTTTAAAAACTGTCCAAGAAATCTACAAGTTTTCTATGAATGGATCAGAAAAGTGCGCTTTAAAAACAAATTTAAAAATGTGATTTAAAAATCAAATTCACACCTACAAAGTTTAAATTAATAATTTGAAAACGGTTTGTGGTCGTGATCAAATGATAAATTTATCTTTTGTATTCTATCTGCAACCTTCCAGACCTGTAGGAGATGTAAAAAAAATCTCCTAACGTCGCGGACGGTCGGCAGTAAGATGATACAATGGACAATGATAATTTTTCAAACGTAGCGTTTCAAATTATTCACTAAATGGATATTTAAAAAGAAGCTATTACCATACCTGTACTTTGTACTTTTCAGAAGTAAAATATTGATTATCTTTGTCGATATTTTTTTTTATTTTAATATACAACGTGTCCCACGATGAGACCGCGAAACTCCAAGGGTGATTATAATATTCTGAGGAAAATAAAATCTTTTAAAGTTTTCACAAAACTAAATTCTAATTTTTTAAAAACCTGTAGAAAGTTTGAATAAAATTCACGCGTGTAATACCGTCAATTTTTTGAACTGAGGCTCACGACCACGTTACCTGCAGGTATAAGATCGAAGAAATCCACTATATTTTTGAAACTTAAACTAAAGATTCAGATATGAAATTCGAATTTTCAATGTCCGTAGGCGTTTCCACACCCTTATCACTAAGAGCGGGACCCCTCATCCTCCCCGCCACCGCCACCCGCCGCCGCTAGCACTTCATAACAGAAGTATTACCACTCGTCCGCTTTTTATGAATAAATTTTTTAATAAATTATTGGAAATTCCCGAAAATTTTAAATTTTTTTCTCAGAAATACCATAACAATCACCCTCCGGATTTTCGCTTCAACACGGTGTATCAGTATCTCGCTTATTAATTATCCGATTTACAAACGGATTGCACGATGGTTTTTTGTGATTTTTTGTTTTATTTTTCTACATTCACAAAAAAATGTTTTACAATCCTATTGTAATGGAACATTGGGTGGCGATTATGAATAAGTTATACAGAGCTAGTGGCTTCCCGTGATTGATAAGATTATAAAACTAACTAAACTTACTAACCATCACGCCATTTCTTCGCAGGGGTAGGCAGAGAGGGATAGGACGCCATACCACTCTGTCCTGGACACACTTCCTTGCGCTTCCTCTACATTCATACATCTTCTCATGCACACTAAATGCAAACTGTATTAACAACAGAGTATTCACGTATGGATAAAATCGTTAGCAATATTTTCGTTAATGCGCAGCTGAAATATGTATGAGTACCTAGGTACAAGGTCATACTAAGCAGTCCTGGCGCAGCGTGATTTCTATTTCGTGCAGTCTTAGGTAAAAAAAAAACAAATAAATAAATCGTGGTAAGTATACCAAGGGTTTTTATTAATTTTACGCAAGAAAAACTATTTTGTTATAAATTACAAACAAAATAAATCTCAAAGTTCCAGTCAGTTTCTAAATGATGACCTCTAAAAAGGGGAAATATTGTAAATGGAATATTCCACAAGCTAAAAAACGCAGAAAAATAATAAAATATCGTCCCTAATTCACAAGACAAATAAGATTGATCATAAATTATAAATTATACAGTAAAGTTAATTAAGTATGTTAAATAAATAAACGTAACAGTGTGGTGAATAATAAATGTATACAATGTAATTTTACGTATTATAAGGTTTAGGAGGTCGTATAATACAAATTCCAACAATACATTAATGACAAATTTAACCGTAGGTATATCTTTACAATGTAATCCTGCGTACGATTTTTAATGTACAAATTCAAATAAAACGGAATATCAAAATTAAAGTAGTAGTTATGCCATTAATAAAGCAAAACTCATCGCATGATTTTATAATCGTATTATTTGTAAAATTAGAAAAAAATCTGCATTTAAGAGCGAAAAAGCTTTCAACTTTAAAAGCATTGATTTTCAGGAAACGCATATTAATGGTTTTTATAATTTTTAGCCGCGTTTGTGGTATTATATCCGCCTCGTAGCATAGTGGTAGCGCATTTGGGCTGCTACCCTGCATGAGGTCGCCAGTTCGATTCCGTAGGGGTCAACATGAATATTGATTTACATCGTGATTTTCCATCATTATTAATATTTCACGTGTGATATAGTGGACTGGTACTAGTGCGTATGACTGATCATCTAACCCTCATGTAATAAAAATGAAGACAAGATAGACTGCATTGGTGTAACCGATGCAGTACCCTATTGAACCATTGGTGCGGATAAGGGAAATATAGTAGTAGATAGTTTGCTGTATTAAATAATGATGAGGATAACTCTCAAGTATATAAATTTTCTTTATAAATCTGCTGATGAAGAATCGGTATATTTGCTTATGCATTTTTACCTAATTTAAATATCTATTCTTTGTCTTTGCTGTTTATTTCTGCACATTCGGCAATTTTTTTTTCTTTGTAAAAATGTTCGTAGTATCTATAATGTATTATAATGGACTCTGTCCGTCAATAAATAAATAAATAAATATACGTAATAAAACTATGCAGAAATTATTAATCCATTATTTATTTATTCATAAATATTGTGTTTGATTTAAATGCACATAATTATAAAAATATAATATTCTAGATTCTAGATGAACAGCGTCATTTCATAACTTGATCAATATATTTTTTTCTAAAAATGATGTTTAATTAGGTATAGGCAGGGATTTGATTAGGAACTTTGTGTGGAATAATGTAACAATGTTGATAATTACTAACATAAAAAATAATAAAGAATCCTTGATTGATTTAAACACGGTTAATTTTAAAAGCTGTAAAATGCCTTTTGCAGATGAAAATAATAACTGTTAGTTAATGAGCACGCAAGAAACTTGTAATATACAATATACCTACTGATAATGTTTGCATCTTAAAATAATGTTATTTAAAAGGTGTGGCCTTTGGCTAAGATTTTTATGCAATTTTTTGTCAGAAACGCGACGTGACGTAGATGCGGATTATTTAAAAAAATTATAGACTTTATTCCTATGAACGGGTGGGTGTCCCCTAGTTCGCGGTTTCTATGTGCTCTGAGTCCTATCCATTCTTTTCGGGTCGAATCCCCAACTTCGGACATGACTCGATTCCAATTTCTTAGCACAATCCGCTTAGGCTTTATTGGAAATAGTATTTACAAATAAATTGAAATATTATTGATATCTCAACAGAGACAGAGAAACTCTGGAAAGAATTGGGTTTCTTTAAAGGGTTTTAAAGTTTTGGGTTTTGGGTTGGTCCACTTTTTTACAACATCCCCCCTTTTAAAATTTAAAATTTTAAATTTTTAAAGGTTTCCCCGGAGGGTCCCGGGGGTGTTTTCATTTTTCTAAAAAAAACCTTATAAATTTTTTGGGGGTTTTTTTTAAAATTAAAAAAAGTTTTAAAAAAACCAATTACTGGTTTGTTTAAATTGCGGGGGGGGGCCGGGGGGGGGGGGGTTTTTTCAAAAATTGTTGGGAAAAAAATTAAAAATTTAATTTAACTGGGTTTTTTAAAAAAAACTATTAAGCAATTTTTAAAACATTTTTTAAAATTTTTTTTAAAAAAATAATATTTTTTTTTTAAAAAAATTTAAAAAATTTTTTTTTAAAAAAATTTAATAATTTTTTCTGGGTTTGGAAA
>JAGVSP010002538.1:0-113725 GCA_022494985.1 Micrasema minimum
GCTCATAAAGCGACCAATTTATATTTTGATGCGAGACGTGTACTCATATTGCACAAATAACGAAAATTTTATTCACCCAGTCGCCCTAAACGATTGCGCCAAAGTGATATTAATTTATACGTATTACAATGTTGTATAATATAAAATTCTTTCAGTTGTGCCTTTAATAATATTGGCCTTTTGAATTTTTACGAACTGATATTAAAATAATTTTCATGACTGCTATCGAACTATATCTTTTTATTGCAAAGCCTTCGGAATTCGTACGTAAGTGTGATTCGCGATTCCAGCTGAATTGATCATTCCTCTCGTGATAATAATATAATATTACGTATGCAAGTCTGCATGCAAACACTGAACAGGGATCAGTCAACTTCTCAGCAACACAATAATGCATAATATTGGCGGCTATCCAAGATGTTACAACACAATACATAATGTTGGATAGATTAGATGGGTAGGTACTTAAGGTATGTAGGTGTGTATCAAATGTTTAAAATTACATTATAAAATAACAATTAAAAACGAAAATAATAATGGTTTTTATTTCCGACGTTTAGAATTCTGCAAGCACTGACTATATAGTCGTCGCACGGCGAGGATGACGCTTGAATATATCGACAAGGTAAGAAGGAATGTCAATCAAAGTATAATACAGCAATCTAATGTCTGGAAACATAAACCTGTGTACAATTACGATTGTCTCATCGGACAGGAAACTAATTTCCCACAAAAACATACAGTTCAGCAATTATCTGATACAAGCGTTAATTTTATTTATATTTAGAAGAAAATTAATAACGGTGTATTGTTGGTAAACTTAAATATAAAATAACTACGAAACAGTGTAATGCTAAGATACTCAAACGCATATTGGCAATAACAAAACTACATGGTAAATCCAAGAAAAGCAACACAGAGGGCAGTAATAGGTTTCTCTAATCCTTAGATTCACTTAACTAGGCTATATCTCTTGTAAGTTGTAAGCTTATATTATGTAGTATACGTGTTTGCTCTCGTGCAGCTTGAAATAAAACTTAGCCCGATTAAATATGTAAGTCGTGATCGGAAGGTAACGCCCGGAGAGCTAATGTTAACAAATTATTTATCTTTCTGTTAATTGGATGCTGGGAGCGTGCGCGGATTTACTGTCCACAAGGAAACTTGATGATTGTTTCGGTTTGAACTTACTTTCAGGGTTTTAGTGCTTTTCTGGAGTAGAGGTGCGATGTTTACCATTAAGATAGTGGAAGCGTTATGTTGAAATCTGTACGTTATGTTTGTTTGTGTTAAAATAAAAACTTCCACGACTTGGACTGTAAGTATTAAAGTGTCGACACTAAACATAAAATGAGCAGTTTCAGAATGATTTACACCACTGACTTATTACTAAAAAATAGCTTTGGTAGCAGCAGGTATCAGCATTAGGTGTATACTTGTGTCTCTATCTGCTGTGCAAGTTGATCAACCTCTATTGGTTATTTTGCAGAATCCCACACGGATATATAATAATACAGTTATTTGGAGCCAGACAGCGGCTTCGCCAGAATCAGGCGTCTGCAAGTGAAATAAAAACACGGCGGCATCGGCAGCGGCAGCGGCCAGTTCAACAACTTCTGGCGTAATTACAAACACCTAGATGGTAACGTTTAATTATTATTCTACTTCAGGCCATATGAAGTTATGCCGATAAGGAGTTCCCAGTCCAGTTTGAACAAAAGGTTACTTTTATTAAAACAAATTGCATTGCGTCAAAAAAACTTGTTAATAAGTCAATCTTCAAACAGGTGAAATTATTGCTTCTTTTCATAATAGATGATGCCGACACGACACGATAAATAATGAACCAACATTCCGTTAGCAAGATACTACGAGGGGAACAAGATGTTTAGAGGCTGTAAACTGTTATGGTTCTTTTTTCTCGAGTTATCTAAATGTATCGCTATAATCGTAGATCGCAGTCAGTTCGCGAACTCTGAGCATTCTGATGTCTGAATGGGCGTTTAAATATAACTCCTCCAGACTTCTCACAATCTGACTTATGCTTCCTCCTCCCTCCCCCGCCCCAGGGCTGCACCGCCCGCGGCTGGCGAGAAGCAGCTACACTCTACACTTTACACTACCTACACGAGATGCTCCAATCTCCGATGGATCTGGAAATCCCGATCTAATAATGCTCATTTCTCGTCATAATATATTTCAACTAAACGGATCAATGTCTGGGTACGTTCACATCTTCACATGTTCCCATTCAGTACAAATGGAGCAATAAATTGAGAAGTGTCTCGCAAACAATGGATAAAATATTGATTATGTACATATAAATGTTACTACACGAGACCATTATAATATGATGTGTCTTTGAAAGGAATTAATTTGACATGATGACTATACGTTGGTATGAATACCATTTGATAACTTTCCTGGGATGTGAGTTTTCACTTTTATTATTTTCCCCACGCGATTCGAGAATAATTTCGCGTCGTGTGCTGCTCGACATTCCCAGAGAAAAAAAATCATCAAAAATAATTGATTAAACGAAAAAGAATATTAGTTTCCACTATGCTTAACGCGTGGATATATTGTTAAATTATAGTGGCATTTAACGTTCTTTAAATAAACTGGAAAATATTTTATACGCTTTGGATTAACTCATTTCTTGAAGGCGAAGAAAGTTTCAAGCAGGGTCGACATTATATCAATATAAATATCGATAATAAATTAAGCCAATAAGCGTCAACTTATATTCGTTTTGAATAATTTGTCGTGAGTTCTTTTTAATTGGCACGCGATTCTATTCTAGTGCGTATGGGCATTTGTAGGCAAATAGCGACTTAAGTAGCAAACACCAAAATATAAATGTACCTATTTAAATAAATTTATGTATATGGCTATTTTAAATTGACGTTAATTCATAAATCAGTGAATTACAAAATTAGTGAATAATAAAATTCCAAAGATCAACAGAAAATTGTGAAAACAAAGATGTTAAAGTGATTTATGGAGTGTGGTATGTTCCTATAATCACCAAATTAGATAATCAAATGTTGAATCCTTCACCGGAGCTTTCTAATAAAAGGTCGAGTATGATGCGATTATAATAAATGAGACTGTTGACATTTTAAAATTTACGGAAATAGGTTTATAAATAAACATAACTTTTTACTATAAAGAACGCTAATGGAATACACATTTTTTGTTTGGCTAATTAAAATCGCATTATTCACATTGCGGAATTACAAAAGGTAAAATTGATTGATTGATCTACCACAAAACTGTAGGTACTACGTCATTTCGCTGCCAAAAATTATTTCTGTGATAATTTACACAGTCCAAGTACATAAATGTGTTGAAAAAAATACCTAAATGCAGCTGAAATTACTACATGTTATTTTTAAACACATTCGGAATGGAAAGTGCGAGTATTTATAGAGTCGGCTTATTTTACATAGTCGTAAATAGTAAAAACGATTTTAACATTTTACGTGAAAGACCCAAACGTGGCGTGAGGACATAAATAATATCACACAAAAGAGGAGAATTTGATGAATTGCCGCCGATGATGGTTGAAATATTCATGAGCTAAATACTAGAATGTTGCCGGCCGCAATACACGAGCTTACAGCTGAAGCGATACGAGGCGAGTAGCTAGTAGCTAGGATCAGTTTTGTGTTCGAGCTTTATACTTCCTATACACTTTACACGTGCCAGATATCTCACCAACTTAACTCGATTCCACGCGAATCATTCAGGCTTTGATTTATCTAGCGCTCACTTAAAGGAGTTCCGTATGCCGAAAGAGGAAGCAAACCCGCGTCCCCGGCCGTAAATTACTAGCCTTTCGCGTCAAGATGTCACGGCTACATTTTGATAAACAAATAAGACATTCCGAGTAACATCTCTTTACTACAAACATTACCTTATTCGATTTGTAATTCATTTTAGGGAAACCAGTTTATTTCCGAGAATTTAAAATTAAATTCAAAGTCCCAGTGTATCAATCGTTTTGAAGGTGATTTTTAATTTGAGAGAACATTATTTGAATACTAACCTGGTGGATGTTTTCTGTCAAGTCGTACAGACTGAGATTGTGAATCGCATTCCTGTAAAAAAAGAACGAATTAGTTAGAAATATTTCAATCCGAAATTCCATCTTTATTCGTGGCATAAGTGACACAAATAATGCTGTTCATGTAAACAACTCCAACGGTCAAGAGCGCTGAGCCCTAATGGAATAAAACAGCATCAGAGTTCTTTGTAACAAAGTCAGTTAGTAGACTGGGAAACAAAGGGACAATAAAAAGTGAATGAAAACAGTTTTATAGAGTTTTACTCGCAAGGGGCAGATGAGTGCACTCAGACATGTTGGGGATTAGATTTACCGTATCAAGGCTACAGAAAAGAGAGGAAATTGAATCCACATACTAAATTTTATCCAATGGATTTATCTTTGTTTTTGTTTAAGCACAAATAGAAATTAACTTAAAATCTACTCAGTGGGGCTACATTAATATTGAACACATACAATATTTTAAGTATCGCAGCTGTGACGCGTATATGACAGTAATCAATAAAATCTCTGAAAATTATATGATCATACATATTTTGATGATCTGTGCCCAGCTATGTTATGCAAAGAGAAATTTACGAAATATTTCGGTCTGTATTATTCGAGTACTCCAATCCTATTGCGCCAACAAGACTTAATGAATCTTAACTCTCGTAACCTACTCCGATTTAGTTTGGATTGACGATGATGCACTGCAATTTGGCAAGAATCCTCTCGTAATATTCGTTCAACATTTAGAGTCCTAGACTCTCTACTTCACAGCGACTTGGCTTGCTGACAAACAGAAATTGCTGCCAACTTTAATCCGCGGTACTCTGCCTTTTTATGGGAGATTCATCTTCCCGGGAGGACGTTTCTTTCCGGGAACCCAGGATAATTAATCGCACACGGGAATCCAAATACAACGGATTTGGTTTAATCATTTAGCAGACAAATAAAGGAAACATTGAATTTAATTACATTACATAAAATATACTGATCTAAAGCTTCAGTAAAAAAAACTGTTCAGCTTATGTATGTGTTTCTTTTCTGTCGCGAGTAAATGATTATGTACCTACAGCGTTAATCTGACTAGTTAAAGTTTGTTAAACAGCGACAGAATAATATAGCACGACTGAGGGAGAGCTTAATCGCATAAAGACATTTTTTAATACATGCAAATCCGTTATCGTGGTAGAATTATACAGTGAGGTTCATTACAAAGAGGCGTCTCGGAGTGTGGTCGCCTTTGGCTTTGGGAATATTATTTGTTTGAAGGGATTATGGAGTGGAATACTCGTCGTTGGAAATTCAAACGGGCACTGATGATGCAAATTCGACAAAGAAATTTACCAAGAGTAAATGAGTCTAGTAAATAAATTTAACATTGACGAGATTATTACTCCACTGAGACAGGTATATTTTTTAGAGGCTACATAAATACACTTGTTGCATAGATATTAATATATATATATGTATTTTTCATATTCATAGCTTTATTTAGGATCATACATTTTATACATACATTTTATAAAAAGTTAACAGAATAGAGAAATCAATAATATACTACTTTCCTTTATCCGCACCCAATGGTGCATAGGGCACTGCATCGGAACACCAAGTGCAGTGTATCTTGATCATTTTAATACATGAAGGCAAGATGATCAGTCTTACGCTTCAGAACCAGTCCAAGATATCAACATTTTTTTATTATAAAATGAAGATAATTAATGAGAATATTTAAATTATTAATTTGGAAACAGTTTATATATAAGTCGAACATTATAAGAAATATAATGTTTAACTGCATTTTAAAATCGATTAAAATCCAGTTCTGATCTTATCCCCTTTGGAACGCTATTGAAGAATTTTTTTCCTGTCTGAGAATAATAGTGGTGTTGTGCAGCAGTGGTGGATCTTGGCACATTTATACACCCCATTCTCAGTCTACCTGATAGCTTTTCAGAAGGAAGAATCTCTTTATGGATTTGAATTTTAAAAAAATTGATTCATATCAGAAATTAACACATAACGAAGTTAACACATATGTAATAATTGATATAGTGTAATGAAGTTTTTTATAATAAACATACTATGAATGATGCTACAAACATTGAGTTAATAATATTAATTTATTACCTGGCCCCGATGAGAATAGAGAAGCTGTCCTTATCCAGAAGTTTGAAGAAGTCTTTGGCAGTAGCATTTCCAAGGAACTGATCTGATGATTCTTCTCCTGAAAAAATAATGTTTTTATTAATAACATGGAAATATTTAAAAACAATAATTAATTATAGTTTTAAAAAATACAAAATTGACAGACGTAATAAAAATGATTTATCCAAAAGACTAAATATTGTAATATGTTGATTACGATTTCCAAAAAATCATAAATCACATTTGAACAAGCGGTAGGTGTATAATAATTCTGAGTGAGAGGTCCGAAGAGTCATCTTATGATTACAGTACACTTGCTAGCCGTCATATAATTTTGTTTCGGGAACAGCAGTTTATCAAATTTTCAATATAATATGAGATATCTTATAAAAAGGTCATTTAAATTACCAAAGTCAAATTACCTAGTCAAAGTAAATAATAATTTAACGGAGCTTAACGATGCCGACCTTTATTCTATTGCGGAAAAACTTTTCGCATTAAATCTCATTCGCGAGAATAGGTCGGATATGTTTTAAATTTGTTTTGTACCTCGGAATCGCGGTGGCTGTGGGACGACAGTTTTCCGCATCGGCGTCGCGACGTTCCGAAACCTTTTATGAGGCAGTCACGGCTTTCTAATGCAAATCCAACGAACTTCTCTACTGAATGTGATCGGAACTCTCTACCTAGAGTCAAATGGGAAATCAGCTCGGTGGGAAAAACTTTTCCCCGACTCCGAATTCGCGGAGAAGAGACTTCTAACGAGTGGGAAATTAAAACTAATGCAGGTGTCAACAATGCTAAGTAAATAAAACAAGCCGTTATTTTATGATGACGAGTTATAAACTTATATTTTTTGCGGAAACTAAGAAAATGATTATTGAGCTTTAGTGCGAAACGCGAGATTAGTGTAAAACAAAAATATTTTTGATGCAAATTTCCATGACAATTGACACAATTTAATAATATATTTAGTTCCGTAACATAACACCTACACTCAATCATAATCATGATTACAAATAAATATGTGACGACGATCAAATTTGTGTACCTATTTTATTAGTTGACTAATACTAGTTAAGATGTTCAACATTCCTGAGATTATTTGATTTGGCAGTATGTGTAAAACAAATTTAATAATGATAACTGCAGTTTAAAATTGTTTTCATCTGTAGGAAGATTAATAAATTTAACAAGATAATTAACTCTTGTTTATATAAATTTGATATTCGCCGTTGGCGTAAGTAATAATAAGTTATCATATTTATATTGCTGTTTGGATATCAGATTGCAGAGAGCATAAAAAAGAAACGTTATCCTTTTTCCTTTATCAGGGTGATCTATGCTGAATACGAGTGTAATCTGTTGGACGATTAAGTGCAGATATCGCCGCTTTCTGTCTTCCTTGAAGGCTGTTCTGCAGCGGGTATTGCTGATATTAACTTACTTGAATACCTTCAATTACAAGACACTTGAATACAAAACCAGTCTTTGTCTCGTCACAAGAGGAAATATAACTAACTAGCTAACTAACAAACTAAAACGCCATTTCCCCGAAGGGGTAGGCAGAGAGGATAGAACGCCACACCACTCTGTCCTGGCACACTTCTCTTGCTTCCTCCCACACATAAACTTCTTCTCATCTCGATTATTCCGACTTTAATTCCACCAACATTCATACATCGTGATCTCATGCACGCACGTCGATTAATCCGACTTTAAATACATGCCCACTTTCAAGCACACTTCCCGTGATCATGCCTGTCTAAAGCGGCCTTCCTCGAAATCTACATCCGGAGTCTTGGCTTAGTCAATCTCCACTATGTCATGGGTGTGGGTGGTATCCCATAAAATTGCCCTTTTTTTTTCGCACTGTAACTAAGTTTTTTCTTGGTACCTTTATGAGTGTGTGTAATAATGATAACTTCTTGAAAATTGTTTACGTTGGATTGGGAGTGTTTTTTATTTTTAACAGCTTAATTGGCACTTGTTTTTATAATTTGATTTTTTTTGTTTTTTTTTTTTGGTTTTTTGTTGGGCTGGGGTGGGTTGTTTATTTTATAGGATTTTTATTTGGGGGTTTTTTGTTATTGTAATGTTTATAAATTTTTACATATTAAAAATTGTGGGTGGTTTTTGGAATGAAAAACGTTTTCAGTTAACTTTGTTGGTGGGGTAATTAAGTTTTTTTTTTTATTTTGGGTTTGGATAATTTTTTTTGCAGAATTTTGGGGGAAAAATTAAAATGATATGATTTTTCCAATTATCAGGGGGTTGGTTGGGGGGGTGTGGGGTTTGGGGGGGTGGTTGGGTGGGGGTAGATATCGCCGGTTGTGTGGGTGGGGGTGGGTGGGGGGGTGTTTTTTGTTGGCTGCTATTGGTGTGGGGGTGGGTGGGGTCTGTGGTGTGGTGTGTGTGTTTTGATTAAAAGACTTAGTTTTTTTTGTTTTGTCCATTTTGTTTTTTTGTTTTTTGTGTTTTTTGTTTGTGTGTTGTGTTTGTGTTTGTGGTTTGCAGTTCATGAATTTTATTCACGCTTATTTCACATACTATCTAAAGTAAAATACAAACGCTAACACTTAATACTAGATTATTTGTATAATTACGCTGAAAGCATTAATGAAACTGAAGAAATAACGCATTTACTTAGAGCTTTGCTTAAGTCAGTGCTAAATATGCAAATTGAACATAATGGTATCCTATAAAAATTGCCCTCCAAAGCTCGCACTGTAACTAAGTTTTTTCTTAAAATAAAAACCTTTAAAGTGAACGCTTGTAATTTTATCTTGAAAATAGTTGTACGTTGGAGAGGGAGTGCTTTTTGGTTGCCATTTAAAGCTTAAATGGCACAAAAATAGCCACTTTTAATTGATTGACAAAGCGTCACTTGCACAATGGTTTGATAGGGGCTGGGGTGGGTTGTCAATACCCCTAGGACTACGGGGATGCGGGACAAATTAATGAACTCGAATGGAAACAGACCTACATATAAAACATGTCGGACTTTTTAAACACTCGAAAAACGTATTCAGTTAAATCTGATGTTGGTAATAAATGAAAAAGCTCACATTGTTTGGTGAATTTGATGTGAAAAAGGAAACGAAAAAATAATATTAATCCAATACGCGACTACTTGAAAAACTAGATCAAAAGTAGGTAAATCTTTAATTAGTTAAATAATTGTATAATAAAGAATACAATTATGCATTTTAAAATTGTTTTTCCCCTTGGCAGCTATTGAATTAATAGGCATTACTTGCCGAATATCTACATATTTGTCTCCTTGTCTAGACTTTCGTGATAAGAAGTGAAGTAAATATTCAATTATTATTTTTCCATCAATGTACATAGCACATTTTATAAAATTTATTTAGTTTGGATTGAGTAAAGCCGATTGAAAGTAGCAGTTTATTCTATTGAAGATGTTGACGTTTATTATCTGTGAATTTAGATGATAATCTAATTATCTACTACTACTATTACTTTGGTGTACACATGAAATATTAATATGAAAAATCACTTCCAATTATCTACCTATTGATTTTATGCAACACGTTTGATTTTACCATCACCATACCATATAAACAATACAATATTATGGCATGTGGCAGACATAAAACAATGTGGTAAAGTAAGTTAAATTGTCTGTTTTCTCGGGGTACAATATAGTCCGGCAGCGAATTGCCGAAGTTCGATTAATCAATCATACTGGCGCCGCAAAAAGTTGACTCCCGCCTGTTTCAACACATTTCCCGATAGAAGATGAACATTTCGCTGTGAACTTTCTTCTCTTTTTTCTTTTGTGAGCCGATTTTCATCAAAGATATCATTAATTATGTTATGATCAAAATAAATCACACGATATTTTTATGGTACGTACTAATTTTCTGACGAATCTTTATAAATACTGTACGTTACTATGATAAATTTTTAGTGTTAATAATACATCTTAATAATACATAAAAAAATAGATTGAAATTTATACCAATATTCAGCATTCTTACACTGAGAAAAAATTCTGGGAAAAATCGAGATTACAGTAAAATTAATATTCGAAAATTATTTTTAGTCGCCCAATAAATTCGCAGCGTCCGAATAATATTACTCAGCGTCCTTATAATAACATTCGGCGTCCTGATAAAAAGCATCGGTACGCCGAATGATTTATTAGGTAACTAATAATAAATAATTTGTCGAAAATTTAGAGTACTTTATTGGGAGTTCCTGCAGTCCTGTTTTTAACAGGAAGATAACCAAATTGTGGGTAATTTATTATAAAAATATCAACAATTCTTAATAAACATTATTTATTATTGACGTTTTATTAACAATTTCTGTTAACTTGTCGTTGACTAAAAAGTAGATTTTTATTTGAAGTAATTTGTGGCTAGGATAATGTAAAGATAAAGCATGATAAGATTTTGGCTAAATTCATCGTGAAAAGTATAAGCCACGAAAACTGTTGAAGTATCTCAGTATTTTGATTTTGCTTTTAAATTACTGGATATTCTCAATATAACAAAAGCTTTATTCCGAAATGCGAACCTCCCGAGTGTTCTTTTGTTTCATTCTGTTCCTACATGTGCAGGATTAGCCCTTCCTCTTCACCCAGAGGTCGGAGGCTGTAGAGAGGTATGATGGATGGTTCTGTAAACATTTTAGTGGTCTAAGTAAACAGGATCCTCCTACAGGGTACTTAGTTCCCCCCAGCTTCCGCAAAATATTAATGATATTGCCGAGGGTTGCCTGTTGACGCAGGAGGTTGAACCCGTAAACCTTTGTGGACTCGACAAGCCACTAAACTACCTGAAAATTTATCGGTGACTGGAAAGGGATGGAAAAATTACAGGAGTATCCCATGATTATATTTTTGTTTTTGAAACTCATGTGCCGTTTTCGTGAAAAATCACCTCAAGGGCGCTGTACAAAACTGGTAGATACCTACCTATTTTGTTTTCTAAGCACTACTTCTAAAAGTAATCTGGGTTATAAAAAAAAACCTTGTGATTGTTCCTCGACATGATATTGAATTTGCGTCAAGGGTTTCATTGAGATTCTGAACGAGTCTCAAGTATGAAGAGGCGGCAGGATCCGCAGCAGCGAAGGTGCAATCTCCGAACTTAGTGCTAGATTTTTGTTTATACTTCTTATCAGTTACAGCATCTATTTTGGGAGTCTTTCATCGGGAACAGGGGTACTAAAGTCCACAAAAGTTTGCTTCCTTCAATTAAGTACTACTTCATATCTGTAATTCTACTTACCATATCTGACGTAAACCTTGGCGCTGGAGTCAGGAGACCAGGCCTTGGTGGCGAGGGCCAGCACCAGCAGTAAGAAGGGGGAGGGGGAGGCGGGGGCCGCCATGGCACGGGGAGGGGGCCCTGCTCCGCTCACCACCCGCCCCTGGCCGAGCCCGAGCGACTACTGCGCATCCTGAGGACAAAAATACTATGGTTAGTTTCATATTTAAAGAGAAGCATACTTGTAAAAAATTTTTTTTGAAATGCATGGTTGAGAATCAGCTAAAAATAGGGCGATAACCAATTTGGGAATGTCTCAAAGAAATTTCTATGTGTTAAAAAGACGTGTTTCGAAAAGACAAACAAAAAACGCGGAGGCATACAATTTGCAAATTGATAAAATTATGTATCTAATGACGTGTACAAATAATTTCTTGTCACTGCGACTGCCGTTTGGGAGATGTGACAGATTAACAAATTTGTCACACGTTTGTATTTTGTTTTATAGTAGATTTTAAGATTTTTTCCACAAGTTTATTCTCAAGCCAGCATTGAATAATAATAACAAATATAAAATATTATATCAAATTCATGTTAGAAGCACTCACTCTGTAGTTATTTATAATAAACTATTTAAATGAAACACTTTGTTTTTAACTACTTTTTATTAATCAAACGTGACACGCGTTGACGTGAAACGTGTTGTGTGACACAAAAAGAGACACGTGTTGCCTTGAAACCGGTCGGAAGTTTGACTAATAAAAAGTAGTTAAAAACAGAGTGTTTCATTTTAAATAGAGTAAAAAAATATTCATAAGAAATGTCGTTCGCAAAAGTATTATAAAATATCGGATATTCTATTTTGCTTACTTTTTTAGAATATGAATTCAAAGAATCTTTTTAATAGGGCATTTAATTTTTAAAATGGATCTCGACCAGAATAAAGTTCTGTTTGCCTAGATATCTTAAGATGTTAGGGCCATATCGCTTAAATAAGCAAGGACGCAAAACTACTAAGAGACAAGACCCCGACCCTTAACCCCTATTACTTACCCCACTCTCCTACCTGGTCAGATTTATCTACACATGTCGTTAGGGGTTAGTCTTTATGCAAACATGCTTGAAAAATGTTGATAAGCAGTATTCAAATTACCTTAATTTAACTTAACGCTTATTATGTGTGTTTTGCGCATGGTAGGTATAAATTTAAAGATTAAAATTAGGGCGTAATGTTCTTGACTGAATCGAAACAGAATCGACCAAAAAATTACAGCTTTATTTCACATGCTTAAAATTATATTTTTTACACTGGAAAATTTTAATAATAAGAAGAGGTAGATAGCCCATATACACTTCATGGCATTTTTGTATATTATTTCATCATCAATGATATTTTCGTAACAGAACCATCATAAACAACGAGTTGATAATGTATAATATATATTAAAGCCTTAATTAAGCAGCTTAAGAGGAAAACTTTTAGGGCAGACAACAATATTATTAACAAGTAACATACAAGAAAAATGCTAAATGGGATTTCAGACCGCGCGCGACTCGGCGGCAATCTTAACCATTATACATTATACATAAATAAATCATAATTATCTGAACAATTTTACTAGGAAATTTAAATCGTAAGATCGAAATACTATTTAAAACAAACAAGATTAAGCTAGCTGTAAAAAGAAAAAAGATTAGTAGGTATCGTAATCTAACATCATAAATTTTTTTATTGATGTAGATTTTTTATGTCGCAAGTGTTCCAATAATGTCATTTGTCCGAAACAAATTTGACAATACAGATGGTAAATATCACGTACAACGATGTGCATTAATATTTCAGTGCGTTCGACAAAAGCCATTGTTCGCGAGACAGTCGCTACACAACCAAATGTCGATTCCGCAACATCGAGAAGGAATCGACAAATCAAAATCAGTAACAATGCAGTCCGATTTGGTGCGACAAAGCGTATTGATAGCAGGTAATAATTTCAATACCCAAATAAGTGGGTTACGATAGGCGAATTACACCCAAGTTTGACCTCTCCGTAGACATTAAACCGTGAGTTCATAGTAAAATTACATAGGCACGTTTATAGGTTACCGAAGAATGTCAGGTTTTAATACCGGTCAACTACTTAATTTCAGAGTGCATTATGAAATAACGCTATTTAGCAATAACTCACGATTATCGTTATTGAAAAAAAAACGATAAACAATATCGTCACTCGAGACACCTGTTTGGTCAACAGACCAGCGATATTACGTATAAAATGGTATAATAAATACGCGGAACCGGTTAGAACTATTGTACATAATAACACAGAGACCACACGAAGTCAAGCAGTGACAGAAGAAACGGTTTATGCAGAATGGTATTTCAAGAGGAGAGCGATAAACAGGCTTAATGGGTTTGGGCATTATGCGCGGGAGCGTCATATCTCACAGGCATAGCGCAGCCTCCATTGTTGGAGGTGAAGAGATAATGGTGGGGCGAGCAAGGCGCAGCGCGGGACGAGCAGAGCGCAGAACACAGAACTCTTCCTGCCGGGGGCCATCACGAGCACCCGGTACCCGGTCAGGGTGAAGTCACACAGAACACAGATGATGATAACACACGTGAACGCGCACTGTCATGTCATCGCGACGCGCGACGCGACGGTGCGGTGGCTCGCTTGAGTAGGTGCTTTTATCTGATACACTGCTGAGCTATTGTGATTCACTACCGGAGGAGCTATCACATACTATCACAGGTCAGAGTACCTACTTACTAATTTTTTAAAAAGGTTTGTGAAAACATAATGCTAATGCAGACTGGTTTAAAAACAACAAGAACCATACAAACATATTTACTTAGCAGGATACAAGTGGTTATCTTTTGTTTATTTATCGTTTCATTACATTAATATTTTTTGCAGTTTGAAATGTTTATATTTCAGTTCTTTAGGTCTAACTAACCCCGTGTTGAACTGAAATAGTACATGTATATATTATTTGAAAATTTTAACATATTAATAATTAAACAATAATAATAGTAATAAAAAAAAAAAAAAAAAAAAAAAAAACCGCCTCGTAGCATAGTGGTAGCGCATTTGGCTACCGTGCATGAGGTCGCGGGTTCGATTCCCGTAGGGGGTCAACGCGAAATATTTATTTACATGTGATTTTCACATTAATATTTCATGTGTGATACCTTGGACTGGTACTGAAGCGTAAGACTGATCATCTTGCCTTCATGTATAACAAGTGATCAAGATTCACTGCACTTGGTGTACCAATGCAGTGCCCTATGCACCATTGGGTGCGGATAAGGGAAAGTAGTAGTAGTAATAGTAATAAAACTAAATAAAATTAATTCTATGACAGGGAAACAAAATATAATTTTTTATAACAATAAGAAAAACAATAAACTGAACCAAAGTAAACAAAGTACATAAAATACATAAACATAAGTAAATACATTGATATTTTCCTATAAAATGCTTCTCTTAATCAAGATTGTACTTTAAATAGATCTGTCACCTCTTCCCTACTCCCATGCATCAGCCAATCATGTATATTTCTCTTAAATGTATTTAAATTTTTGGATGTCTTTATGTTTATTGGTAATATATTGAAAAATTTAGGGGCTAAAAATGTGTGATTCCTTCGTGCCATCGTCAATCTAGTGGGTATCTTTTATAGTTATTAAATAAGTCTACCCGAAGAATTAAATATCCAAATTGATGACATGAATCGGTGTCTTGAGCCCTCACCTGCTGCTGTCGGGGGCCGGGGGGCCGGGGGGCCCCGGGGCCCCGAGAGGGCAGGGCTCGTCATGCGGCGCGCAGTGGCTGGCGGCTGGCACTGGCGCTCGTACGCGGGGCCCTGATCGGTGGATTATGTTCCCGACGAGGTGAATACTCGAGCTTTTATTTTCTCCATAAAGAATACACCGTCTGCAACCGCAGATTTATTACCGTCTAGCACGACCCAGCCTAAGCTATAAGTAACTTCGCACCGAGAGCGAAACAAACGAGTATTCGTTACAACAGGAAAAATACAAACGAAATGCTCGTACTAACGCGCGGTGACAATGGTAACAGTTTTTAATATATTTCAGGGAGAAATATTTATTTTATCTGTGTTTCCCTTCTCAACCTTACCGGACCTTCTCTCTCGAACGTTTGTCACCAAAAACAAATCGATTTGTAGAAACTACTCGAGTAGAAGGAAGAATAAGGTGAAACTTGTCTCATATTATAATGCTGGCATTTCATTACGATAATGTCAACATTTCGCCACATTTATCTTGCGGAAGGGGGAAATTTTTCGGGTTTCCTTAACCCGAGATAGCGAGTTTCCCGACCAAGATGGCGCGTGGCGGGATGGTCGCCGGACCGACACATAAATTATCGGCTGAGAGCTGAACACAATTTCTTCCGGCCCGACGCTCCACTGAATGCACGAAAAATCTCCCGACACTAATTACATTAACACTTGACGGGAAAAAGAATTCGAGCAATTGGTCACATAGGAACAGGAACTTAAAACGAACAATTAAAAGGAATTGTAGCATCGACAAACAAATACCGAATTGTAGTCATTAAAGTAAATGCATTGTATAAATGTATAGTTTATAAAATCGAGTTATTCTCACAGAGAATCCTGTACAATAACGATATTTGAAGGAGCACTAAAAACCCTTACCTGCCATGGAGTTTGTAGCATGTTCTTTTTGCTGAAGAGATTCGTATCTAATATTAGTCGGAAGAGGCGAGGCACCCACCTCCAGCGCCCGCGCCCACGCCCGGAATCGAACAAGGAACCGTGTATGTATAAGAGCACGGGAGATCACGGTAACAACATGCACGGTGAGTGTCTGGTCCCAGTTCTCAGTACGTCACGACACGACCGCAGAAAGACACAACATAGTGTGATAAGATATAAAGTGATTGATAGCAACGCAAACATGAGAGGTGCCGGGACACGCTAGCAACGATCCCTGTACCCATATTACGGGGTAATGTTCTCAGATTATCAAACACTTTATTTACCGAGGCGGGCAGGTACTAAACTATTAAAGTTCAAGTTTATATTTTAGGATGATCATAAATACACTATTACGTGACTCGAATCTGATTCTCGCAAGAAACGATTTCACTCCACATTGTTACGTTGATTTGTTATCTCTACCTTAGCGTAGGTTCTAGTAGGAATCATTTTAGGGGTAAGGTTGCCATTACTTGGGAAGTTTTATAGAAATAATAACACTGGTCGAGTGAAATCTTTCCAAAGTACCAACACTTTGCGTGTAAACAGGACGAGAGACGAGACTGCCAGTTAACGCCCTATTTCCCTAAACACGGCATAATATATTATATCCAATATAATATTGCAAATTTATCTGATAAAATTAATCGAGGATTGAAATGACAAATGTAATTACAGCTATTACAATGTTCAATCAATAATATACCGGAGAGGACATTACATATAACGATCTCACCGTCATTTATGAAATAAATGCTCGAATCGTGATTCTGTAGAATATCGTTTATGACAATGAAAAGAAATGTGAATCTAGGTAAATAGAGCCTTCCTTTTTCGTGTATGTACAAAAGGGCAAAAATAATAAAAACATCAAAGGAACATAATATATATGTACATACCTATGTCATATTTATTGAAGACGTCGTATATCTTGGGTGTATAGGGAACCCAACGCTGACCGAAGAAATGTCAATATTGTGAAAGATTTACGGCGGTGGGGTGGGACTATGGGGAAAACACATGTTCCTGCTACAATATTACTATTGATGGCAGTCAAAGGAGAAGTTGGTAGCGAGGGGAGGAGAGAGGAGACAGAAGAGAGTCGAGGAGATTAAGAAAATGTTTTTTTAATTCAACAAAAGATTTATATGTGAAATATATAGGGTAAATACACAACTCTTATAAAATCAAATTTATCTAAAACATATAACTCAATAGTATGCCCAATAGTAGCCCACAAAAGAAGCCCTACCTAGTATTATGACTCACTATTCCCGATACCTACACGAGTTTGGTGGGCGACGTGTTTTTGTGGTAATAAAGGCGTGAAGTGTTTGGCAACTTTAGCCCTTGGGTCAAATAACGACCTCGGGTCATTGGGTTAACCAGTAACGTCTTCCTACAGGCGGGTGAGTTTAATGAGAACATTTTAAATACCGTGTCACACTGCCATTTATTACAGCCATTTTATCCACGTGGATAGCCGCTTCACCTACGAATAGGTAGGTCCATCATAATAAATATTACGTAAGTTTGTTTTCACTTTCTATGTCGTAGTTTATATGTAGATATTTTAAAAGTATATATATTTTACTGCACGCGATTCTAATGTTTAACAATCTCCAGTTTGACCAATTTGTTAAAAATATTAATGATATTTTATAATAAAACAGAAGTGTAGTATGGAGAAAAGATCGCGTATTAGGAACGTGGGACTTGTTGAATTCGTGGCAAAACTTGTTGGAACACTTTCAAACGAAACTGTATCAATAATTTCTCTTTATGCGAGAAAGTTATACGAATTATTAGGGGCTGAATTAACGAAATTGAAATATACCATTGGCGACGACATTTTTGCGCATACCAGCAAAAGCCAGAGGTGCGGTCATCCACAGTCAGCGGTAGTTGGCATGAAACGGCAAAACCCGTTTAATTATTAATTCGCATAATAATCAAATCGCGTGAAAGTAAAACAAACCGTGGGGTAGAACACAGAACGGGCGAGGCTCTAAGTGAATTATTATCGTACCTTTTGTGGTCAATTGTAGCGCTTTCCCAGGAAGCCTAATGTGATTAAACGCGATACTACTCCGCGCGATTGATATTCACCATATAGGAGAATGCTAATATCCCTCTTAATTAATTGATTTAAGGGGATGTGAGTGGACGCGAAAGTTAGTACTTTAGGCTGCGCCATAAGTAATCTCTACCTTATACAGAGCACGTATAAAAAATCCGAGAAAGTAACTTAACGAGAGATACGATATAACCTTTTTAGTACTTTTACTGTAAAGTAAAAGGATGTACGCATTACATGATTTCTCTGGTAAATTGTATTTCCTGGAAACTATGCTTATAAAATCCATGATATAATTACCTAAAAAGGGAAGCTGATACATCCTACTGTTAAAAATAAGCGTCATTATTCAACGTTACAAATGATCTAAGAAAGTGGCCTTACATTAGCCAAACTTCGATCAAAGGGCAAGTCATTTGTAATCACATGGAAAAATGACCAACTATAAATAAGTTGCCGACATAATTCAGGCGAATCTTTGTGCTAAATTATCTTATAAAATAAATTTGGGCTTAATGTTGCGAGTTGTAACTGACAGTCAATAAATGTAATGCACATAGGCACATGTCGTATCTCTGTATATTAACGGAGGAAATCTGCAAATTACTATTTAAAAAATCTACATTTGATTTACTTTCTGGTGGAATTCCATGATTTAATTTTTTTAATATTGTAACTAATAAAATTTCCACTTTTATTTATTTGACCAGTTAGCGCTTTCACCCTGTTACGGGAACCTTCAGATTGGAGATGACAAACCAGTCTAAAGATGCCCAAAACAGGTGAAAGCGTTTACTGTTAGATGAAAGACCAGTCTGAAGATGGCCGAAAACAGGGTGTAAGGCTATACTGGTTAAAATAAATAAAAAGTGAAATTCCATACCAAGCATTTTTATATAACTTTCATAGTTTTATTAAAAAAATCTACATTTTGTTTGGAGTATAATAAGAAGTATCGGCGCCGCGGCGTTTAAATTTACCCAGTAAAATCAAGTATTATAACTAACTAAATAACCATCACGCCATTTCCCCGAAGGGGTAGGCAGAGAGGGATAACGCCACACCACTCTGTCCTGGCACACTTCTCTTGCTTCCTCCACATTCATACATTTCTCATACACGCACGTCGATAATTCGACTTCTCACATGCCCACTTTCAAGCACTGTTTATCTTGATCAAGCCATGTCTTTCTCGGCATTCCCTCGATTTCTACATCCAGGCACAGTCGCATCATATATTTTTTTTGCCGTTCTTTCATCATCTTTTCGCTCTATACATGACCAAACCATCGTAAAAGACCTTTCTTAATTTTGTCGTAAATGCTTATCTCAGCCTTGTACTCACGTGCTCTAAATTTCGACATTTGTACCTCCCTTCATACAGAGTCTTACCACACATTCATGCCTGAGAGATCGCATTTCAACTGCATTCAATCTACTTCCGTCCATTCTTTTTCCAACACCACGCTTCTTTACCATACATAAGGGTTGGAACCAGAACTCCCCAGTGAGGTATTTCATAGATTTAAAAAATATGTAAAGTATACACGTAAAAATAAATAAAATTTACGAATCTTGATTTTTAACTTAATGTCTCTTTTAGTGTAAATTATGTGGATTAGATTACACGTAAATGTTGTCGTTCGGCAGGAAGTTAAAAGGATAAAGAACGAAACAATGAAAAAATAATAAAATGTCGAGTAGATGATTATATTCGTGGGCGTTTCCTTGAGTGAGTTTAAATAAAGAGATACCAAATTTGAAGCGTGGGAGAAAATAATATTATTTACAAATGTATTTACACAAATAAAAGCGTAGGTAAATAAGCTGAATCAACATTCGGCCCGAAATTGTATTCAGTAAGAAGAAATCTAAATATAAAACACATTGTAAAAATGAAGAATGAAATTTTGTCTACTTATTAGTGATCATTATTAAATCTGCTGTTTTTCACGAATTGCGTTTCCTTGAGAATATTAATTTGGCAAACAATTTGAGAAAGTAATCCTCAAGGGCACAAATTTATTTATGGAGCAAAATTTGATATATTTTTCTTGTCGCAAAGCAGAGAAAAACAATAGAATCGTGTTGAAAATATGGAATAAAATTAATTTTTAGTTTGATAAAATTAACGTTATATGTTGAACTTAGGTACAGTGTGACGATTGGTCCGTTTTATGACAAACCATTCACCGCAGATGAATGTATTCGAATAATAATATTTCGGCAAAATCAAAAAATAATATAATACACAACTTAGTGAATAAATTTTTCTTATGATTTTAAAACTATGAAATCACTTATTAAATGTGAACAAATTTGACACCAAATACCTTTATGAGCGAATAATTTTGGGTAATTATTACGAAATATTCCACAAAATTAAGTTTTTAAGCGGCTATTTTGATAAGTTGCATAATTATATCAATGCCTACACAGATATTAGCATAATTCAACAATAATATAATCATCCAAAGTGTTAAGTATCGTCCGGAGATAATAAAATCGTAGTAAAATAACAGGCAGTGTGTCGGGTTCGTACATAATCCGAAATATTAACATTTCCAAATATGCCCACTAACAAGAAACGCGACAACTCTTTCGGAATAGCAATGGTGGCCTATTATTGATTTTACGTAATTTATTAAAAGGCGCAATCATTATTTCTCTCGGCTGACGCGCGGCCATTATCAATGGCAGAAGTTCGGATTGGCGATGGCGCTGATGCCGAATGTGAAAAATGGAGAGAACGGCCATTTATCAGCAGGGGACGAAGTAAGATATCAAGGTGGCTTAACTCGGAATGTTGACAGCGAGTGCGCCGGCTTCCGGATTGATTGGCATTTCCGGAACCCGACTCGTAAATTACTAGAATATGTGAAGAGAAAATGGCTCGGGAAGGAACGTAAATTTTCCCAGATAATGAAGTTAAGCTTGGCTCAAGAAATACGCGATTTTAATGCTTGAGGGTACATATATATTTGGCATTTTAAAATAAAGTTGTTCAATGTCTTATTGTATACGTTTCTCGACTCAATGAACTGCGGACATTAGCATAGGGGTGCAGAGATAATAAAAACAGCAAATTTCCCTTACTTCCTTATCCAGTTCTCGTGGCCTCTTTCCCGCTACCCCACGTCATTCATCAAGCTCAGCTCTAGCGAGGATTTTATATCTGTCTTCACCATTAAACATTCTGGAAATTCGGTCGCGTCCCCCTCCTGTGGGTGTGTGTGTGTTCCCACCCCCACCCCTCCACCCCTAGCAGAGTAAGATCCCGATACACGAGCGTTTATGTAAAGGCGGGATAAGCGGCTAATGCCTTTGGCGGAAAGAATGAATTATGTAACTCCTCTCTCTCTGGATATTTTTATGTAAGCTGCGAGTGTGTTTTTGACGTTTAGTTGTAAGCCATTTCTTCGGAATCTTGACGAGGATTTGGAAAAAGACGCTGCATTCAGAAAATCGAAAACTCGATCATAACGCGAAAATACCGAACGCCGATAGAATTATTCATGAGTTTCGTGGGAAATTTAGTGTTGTGAAAATTGTGATGTAAGAGATAAATTTGGTTTCTAATACAACATGGAAATAATATTATCTTTGTGGACATATTTCAATAAAAAATAACACGAAGAAATTTAATGAGAATATACAAGAACATTTAACGGGGATATTAACATACGTAGATATATTGATAAAATAAAACTAGAAAACGAAGTATGATAAGTATCTGAAATTTATTGGATTGACAAATTTATCTATTATAGATGTTTATAAATGCTAACGACTTTGACAGATTGTAGGAAAGTGTAGTATTATATATTTCTGTTCTGAAAGGTGTACACGCTATTAATATTCAAACATGCTGAAATTACGGCAATCAACGTTAATATGTAATAATACTTGATTTTCCAGTCCCAACTCTTATCGGCAATGCTTCCAATATAGTGCCGTGGTGTTTATATTTCATATAAAACGTGCCATAAAAGCGTTCGTTTATTTAGAGACATGGATATACTATTCTCAAAAATAATTGATTATGCGAACATTACGGGTCTCTACTGAAGAGTTGAAGAAAATAATGTAGGAATAAAGTGCAATTGGTAATAAAAACTATTTCGAAAGGAATCAATTTCAATCTTCATTCAATGATTTTGAAATACGATGAACGGAATGTAGTAAAGTTTAGAAAATAAAATAAAAACATCATGTTTTGGTTTACATGGAAGGTACATAAAAAATAACTATAAAAATAATTCAACAAATAGGCTGAGGAATATTGATTTCATTTAACAATATTGTTGAAAAGATATAAAAAAGTCCAACGTTTTCATGTAAAATGCATAATATGCATATATCCTGTGTTCTTAAGTATTCAGCCAAATTTCTTGAAAACTTTTACCGTTATTTTCCAAATTCAGCGTTTTATAAAAAAATCAGAATAGCGTGATTGAAATGATGCGGAAAGTTAACACTGCTGTACTTTGTACATGATAGATTAATTTTACTAAAATAAACCCACTTTGAAAGGTCTTTACGTTTTTTGAATATTTAAACATGTATTTATAATAAACAATAATTAAAAGAACATAAATAAATATTTCCCAATACAACAGAATATGTTAAAATGAAAGAATCGTACTGCGTTTAAAATAAAGAACTTCAAAATTGTTCAAACCTACATGAAAATTTTGCATAAGGTCATATTTTATTCGCGTAACTACCCATTAATAAAAATTTGAATTCGCGCTTCGTTGTATATAGGATTGGCAATGAAATAAAAAATTTCTTTAAAGTGTGGATGATTCGGCAATTTACTAGGCATTAAGACACTTATGCAAATTATTTAAGCATCTCATTCCCCGAATACAAATAACATAATACGCGATTCTTGATTGAATTTCAATTAATTCTCAGTACTTAAGACATTTTCTAACGATCCTTGGGAGCGCTAGCGGCCATTGAATAATAATAATGTAAAGAAAATGTACACGTATTATGGCCGGTTCTAGTGTGGCCCGTGGGCGTCTCTACTCCGAACTTCACCTGTTGGACAATATTAGCATAGTTCTGTATACGGAATAAATCATTTAACGCAAATACTAAATCTATTTAATGTGTACCGCCCGAAAATTCCCGCCGAAACCTGCTGATGAATGAAAATATTTGTTTTAGAAAATTTTTGCGTAAAATGCGCGAGCGTAGGATTTAGTTTTATGTTAGCCGGTGTTTTATTAGATTTGTACTTTTATTAACTGTGGAAAATAAAGATAAGTACGTAACTATGTAGGTGGACAGTATTTTGTAAAATTAATCACGAGACCGTCGAAAATTTGTTGGTAAATATCAAGATTAATGTTCGGGTGACAAGATTTATGTTAACGGGTCATTCAGTCGGATAGTAAAACTCGGATAGTCATGCGGCATATTCGGGGGTGTTAGTTCATGGAATCAGGTATTTCGTTGTGTAATAATCATTGCCAATACATAGCAGAAGGTTTCGCAATTCCACAGTCTAGCTTAGGCGGAATGACGTGACGCCATATAATCGGGCTGGATTTCCGGGAATCCCAATATTCAGGGGCAACCACTACACCTGGTCACCGGTCTCCGGTCACTCCCTGCACAGAGCTCACCTGGCTGCCTGGAGCCGCCTCACAATTTAACAAAACTTTTCAGATAAGGTTCAGTCAATCATGTGAGTAATTTGAATATACCTATTATACAATAAATTAAATGAAATTTGAAAAATACTTTTTTATTCTTGGTTGTTTGTTGTTATAAATCACAGTATTTTATTACTGGCGTTAATCAAATAACTTTTGAGAAAAATAAAAGTGTGGGTATCTATCTACTTTCATCTCTGTTAAGCGACAAAGTTCCCAAAAATGAGAAAAGTAATCCTAACAGGAGAACAAGCAAGAATAAGATTGAAAATATTATGTATAAAGAATTCAGGACACGTTTCCTATTGTTCGCAATATGACATGCACCTGAAGATATTTGGAGTAGAAAAATGACGGACAGACAAAATTGTGTTGGGGAATTTATGATATTCGATAAAAGGTAAAAAAAAACTTTCCCCACGTTTTTCATTTTCCCGACAATTTTGAACTTCTGCACAACAATGATGACAAAAAGTCATTTATCAAACGGAAATTTCTTTAAAAGTTCCTAGCTTCATTACTGCCTAAGGAAGAGCCTTTTAACCATCTGATTAATGTGATTTATAACACTGACGCCATCTATTTTGTATCGCGGAAATACTGACAATAATATTTATCTCTTCACCGCGTATCTTGTATGCATAATTAAACCATTACTATTTTTGTACCTCGTGATATTGAAGGGGATTATTTATTACTTATTAAAACAGGGAAAGAGATAAACGAGTATCTTATCTTATTCGATAATTGCCAATTCGAGATATTGCAGTACCACGTATAAAATATTCAGTCCCTTAAATTCTAGAGAAACTTCCTGATGGAAGCATGTATAAATTTTACATCTCTAACTCGGAGGAAATTGTATTTGGGATAAATTGGTTTCCAATGATTACTTATTGATTTGGTCATACCACTTGTTAGTATTACAATGTGTAGGTATTTCTTGCATAATAAGTATACATATTTAATAGTAGAATTATAATATAATTTATTCGATCATATATATCGACCAATAATTTCAGTGGTGGTTCGTTGGCTGGCATAAAATGCGATTTTAAACCGAAATGTTTTTTTTAACGTTGAGCTGTATAATATTGAAATACCTGCTGCCTATTTTTTAATTAAAAAAATATATAACCGAATGGATAATATTAATTTAAACGTTATTCCCCATGAATCAGAAATAACAAATAACATTGTCCCCAAGTCCCCGCATGGTAGGAGCGACGAATAGTTTAGCAGCCGCCGTTAATTAAAATAACTCCGAAAAATGAGCACAGGCGTTCTCGCGGCGTTATTTTATTCAGGTTCGAATTGAATTATTAAACTGGTATAAAGGGCTTGGATGTGGGGCCTGGAGTGGGATACTACACAACCAACACACAATGTGTCCCGATCGACACATAACACACGTAACGAAGTTTAGGAACGAGTACACGAAACAAAGGTATTAAAACATCACGTAAACTCCAACAGAATAATGTAATATTTCCAATTTAATAGAAGCGGACCAAAGTAAAATATAGGAACAGTATAATAGTACATGATCATTTTATATTGCTCTCAATAAGTCAAGATTACATTTTGTTTTAATGTACAGCAATGCTAAATATGTATGAAAAACAGGGTATTTATTTTTACAATATTGAGTTCATAGTAAAATTCTTAAAAAAGCGAGGAAAATCGCATTTCAGGGAAAGCTCATACGTTACAAGACAAACGTATTACTTACATAATTAGCTCAATGTGCAGGGTTACCTTCCTAACCAGTAATCAAAATTCAGTTTTGAGCTTTGGAGCGAAAAGTTTTATCGATAATCGATATCGATAAAAAAAAACTTATACCGTATTTTTTTTACAGACTTCACTTTTTTCTAGTTCTTAAAACTAATTTCTTTAACAATCTATTGATTTCTCAATGCTAGTTATTTAATTTATCAAATTTCTTCAAGTTTCATTTATTTAATAAAAAACAAAATTAAAAAAAGAACTCAAATATTTAAGTTACCATTTCGTCCTTTATTGGCAACCCAGGGTCAGGAATGATCTCCGTCACTCGTAATTTTAAATGTTTATAGGGTACAGAGGGTCAAATGTCAATTGACAAACTTGTTGAAATGTCTATGATTGCTTTAACCGCTTAATGTATCGCAAGTTAGAACGGCCTGTAGCTTGCTAACTAAATTAAGCGATGAGGGCAATCAATTCCTTCAAATGCTCGGTCAAGTACCTAGTTTAAAAATACCAATTAAGTGTACGAGAAATGAGTCATATACGAGTAATTTCTGAATGATTTACGTAGATTTTTTAATATAACATACTATTAAAAAGTTTAAACAAACGAATTTCTGAGGAAAATACTCTATTGTAGATACAAACAAGTTTTTTTTGTGTAAGAAAAGTTTTAAATCTGATTTATGTAAATGAATAAATTTATGTAATCGCATGATTCAAAGTGTACCAAAAAACGTTAAATTTAAAACTGAAATTTGAAAGGCGGCGTTGAAACATAATTAAGATAAGCTGGAAAAATCGTGAGCATTCAAAATTTATTATTTAAGATACAGATTTAAAATTGCCTGAAATAATTTGTGGATTTAAGCTACAATACAACTATTGTAAAATAAAAATATATTACAAACGACTGTCACGTGTCTATTATGAAACGAAAATATATGAAGCAAATCGGTGAATGATAAAACTGCTAAATCTCGCACTGAGCAAATGTGAACTACCAACACAATATAATATATTATTACAAATGTTACGGTCTTGACATTTATTCAGATAACCTGACTATAGATTCGCAGACAATTTAGAGTCGATGATTAAAAATTGAAGGGCATTTAGATAGAGAAAAGAAGATTTAAATCGACTGATATATTTTCATACAAAAATGCAACGGCCCAGTGAGTCTAGAGATTCCCGGTTCAAATCCCCACTCCACCGCGATTCGATTACTATTTTCAAGCACAAGCCGCTTAGGGTTCATTGAAAATAGTATTTACAAATTTAAATGCATTGATTTATTTTTTATTAAAAAAATACTAGCCCGTTCCTTACCTCGAGGTACTCCACGAACCGCACGGAGCCTCGGACATTTTCAAAATCAGGATGTTGTTGTGCAATAAAATGCTAAATTTTAACAAACTAGAGAGTTTTTATTATATTTTTTATTGCTATCAAATCGGCGTTAATCAATAGAATCAAATAAAATATTTATTTTTTAAGTGAGAAGCTATCAAGCTATTACTTCACATTTCGGCACGACTATGTCCGATGAAATCTTAAGTACTCAACACCTTGAATCTCAATTTATGTGCAAAGAATGAACAGACGGCCTCTAATCAACAAGACGAATAATCCGTTCAAGCTGGCACAAGAGCTTCTAAAAATAGTAAAATTTCTTTGTTCGGTGCCTTTGTGTTGTGTTATTATTAGCAGCACGATTTTCTAACCATTTCACGAATATTCGAGATTAGTCAGGTCAGCGAAAATATTTCAGTTAGTAGAAATGAAAGTAAAATGTTTTAGAGATAGAATGTAAATGATCCGCTCGTTTTACGAGGTGCCGAGTATTGTTTATGAAACATCCGAAGACAGTTTTATTGAAAACGTGCAGGAGATGAGCAATATGGAGGTGAAAGTGACCCAAAATAGGAATTAGCATTCTACTGCAGTTCAGGCTGTAGAAATAATAATATATTCAGTGGTAAATAACATTAGCGTACGATGCAATTCGGTTATTCACTTTTAGTCATAATTTGCAGAGCTCATTATAACTTTATTAGTAGATACGTACCTAATACGAATGTTAATTGATTTTCAGTGCATAAAACAGCAGGAATCCAACATTTCAGATTAAAGTATTCAATACACAGAACAAGACGTTCTGCACTTAATTAAAATTATGCAAATATTTTTCTTCTCTTATGTTTCACCGCTCAACTTTAAGCGCTGAATAAGTTTAATACTAATTTATTTATTGTAGAGGAAATGTGAATGTTTGCATCACAGTGGGAAGGTGTCCCGAGTGACATTATTTTCGGAGACGTAACTTCGTTGTCAGAATAGGTTTTTTATTCTAAAAAGAAAAAGATAATACGAGAAAACTTCGCTACGATTTATTTCGAATAGTTTTGAAATTTTTCTTTATAACAAGATTCTCCCATTTTGCTTGGCGTAAATCATTTACCGGTTGAAAGAAGGTGAAATTCAAGGTTATAAAAATATATAAAAAGTCATTCATCAGTCAAGGAACAATATCCAGATGATTAACGTTTGGAAAATATGAGCACCTACAAGTGCATTTAAAAGGGGGAAATCACGATTTAAATTTATACAAAAAGATAATTTATCAAACATAACAATGATTTTTTTTAAATTAATTTAATTATTAAATACATTAAAGTTGGTAATATATGATACAAGATAGTGCAGGTACTCTAATGCCCGCTTTATATGGGACAGTTTCTTGTTCAGAAAACTACACAGTTTCTTGTTCAGAAAACTGTGCAGTCTGTCAAACTTCTGTCAAAAGACACGCTAAATATGTGTATTTTTGAAACGCGATTGTAAGTTATTATCGTATGTTTGCACTTAGGAAATTGTATATTTAGCTAATAATGTAAATATGTTATTGGTTTTTTACGTATTTAAAAGCATACAATAAACCAATGTCTACTTAAACGTTTACATAAAAAACATTGACTGTCATGTCAGCTTAAATCTGACACTAGCACACAGTTTTTCATGCAGTTTTAGCTTTATACGGGACCGTTTTCAGACTGCACAGAAAACTGTGTAGTAAACTGTCCCATATATAGCGGGCTTAAGAATGCTATAATTTAGAATATCATTCTGTAGGCTCATAGGTACATGTCACGGATAACTTACATGTTATATTTATCATTCAAAGAATTTATTTTTTTAAATTTTTTTAATGAAAAGTAAAGGATTTACATAAATGAATCTGTTTATTCTCATAATCAAGTTTCGTTTATTGTGTTTATTAAAAACAATGTTTATCAAAACAACCTTATTGGAAGTTTTTGTACTAACATAGCCGATCTGGAATTTTCATCCATTCAATTGGAAATTGAAAAGTTACAAAAACCGCAATACAATTTGAGAGTTATTACTCAGAAAGTAAATCCGCTTTGCATTCATGCTATTTTTGTTAAGTAATCTGTTTATATTCGATTTCAAATAACGAAGGCTGTTTTTAGAAACTAGAACCAATGTCATAATATTCAATGGTATGTACTTATACCGGTTTAGTTTTCACAGAAATAGATTTTGTGGAAAATTCTTATTCTTCACAGTTGTATAAAGCTGAAAAATAGTCTTTGGAGCGAGCGAGCAAGAAACTTGAAACTATGAAAAATCAACGAAAGCCACAGAAGTCAACACGAAATATTGATATAACACGTTGACTGCTGACTGCTGTATGGATACGTGATCGATTGATACAATATATATGAGAAAGCAGGTAGGAATCGTTAGCAAGTAATTTCTCAGAATGAATAACGCTAGATTGACGTCGACTCTACGCGAGAGGTCAATTTGTAAGACCTTCGACCAATATAGCACTCAAAGACCGATAAAAGTTATTCGATCATAAGTAATTTTTCGATAGGCTCATGAGTGTATTTATACACGTTTTTAAAGTGTCAATCAAAGCAGTAATCATACACAGTTTACAAGATGGCAATCTCAGCGCCTATACTAACTTGAGCACGATCCTTATTTTATAGTAAGAAAACGCCCCCACACACGCCCGCGAGAACTAACAAAAGAGTTTACTTCGCAAAATACTCACCACAAATAACAAAAAAGGAGTCACTTTAGTTTTTCTTTCTCAAGTTTATTTTTGTTATAAAGCACGGTATTTTTGTAGAAGTGCCGTAATACGTGATGATGTGGTCTCGCGTAATTTCTAAAGTTTCGAGGAGAGAGTTAAAAGTTTAAACTAGATCAGCGAAAGGTTATGTTACAAGTATTGAATTTTAAAAAGGTAAACTGAATAAAACGTGCATTTTCATTCAGGCCCTGTAAACGTTTTCAATAACGCGATTTCGCGAGGGTTTCAGTTCCGTAGAACGGCGACGGTGGATGTGACAGGAGTGGTATACGGGTCGGGTGATAAATGACCCGGCTTATTAGCCGCAACTCGAGATGGCGGTTCCAGAGACCGCAACACCAGGCCATAGTAAAACACAAATATTTCTATTTAAGACATATTTCTGATATTGACCGAATAATAAAAACTAATTAAAATTGCTTGTGTATATCGTGTACGCATTCTATTAAACAAGGGGAAACAACGTTTTTTCCTTGTTTTTTCGTAAAACTTCTTTTAGGGGATGCACGCACAAACAGTGACTGATAAGATGCGAACAGCGAACGTGTTATGCACATTTATTCCTACTTGTGGAAACGGTTGACAGTTTTGCCAAATATTTGGGGAGCACAGATGCAAAGGGTAAGAATCCTCATCCGTGAGGAGCGTGCCAGAAAAAGAATTGTTTACGAGACAAAACTGCCAAGTAGGAAAAAAAAGAGTTAAAATTTACAAACAAAGAATGTAGGAACATAATGAAATGTTTTCGTGGGTGGGCTTTTTTATACTCATTTTGCAAGTACACGTATTGAAGGGTAGACACTAACATATAAAAATAGCAGTAAAACAGCTGTTTTGCATACTAAAAGTATAAAGCAACGAAACTAAATTACCTTCAGTTAAAGGTTAAGAGCTCATAAAAACCGGAGATTTCCACAAAAGATCACGTGTGATATAAACAGAAAGTTGCATGTTTTGCATGAAATTAATATTTAGGCAAAATATACGTAAAAATAATAATTATTTTCTGAGTAATAAAATCTATAAAGATACAATAAATTTATAACGTCTCATAAATATATTCGACGATCTACAGAATATTCAAGTAAAATAATTTTACAGATTTTTTTTCGGAATTATTAAATACGGCCATCAAAAAATTTGTTTACTGTTAGCTATTAATAACGGTTAACGGGTGTAAAAATCACGTACCTTGAGCTCGAATCACAAGAATTCTAAATGTAATATATTTTAATGTCAGATAGCTTTCAGTAGAGTGTAGAGCAGTAACTTTTTGGAAAATATGTTATAAAAATAGAAAAATGTAATCGATTTTATATATTTATTTATACGAATGTATTTTATTTTATATTTTTTTAACATTACAAAGGTTGGTTAGATTTTAGATTGACAATGAGTAGAAAAAAAACATTAAACTGTATATTTAATAAAAATACTTGCATAAACTAAGCATTTTAAAATAAGCCTAAGTTATATGTAATAATTAATGTTTTTTTATTTAAAAAAATGTAAACAGTAATTGTGCTGTATAATAAATAAATAAATAAAACACATTTTCAGTAGCCAGCAATTTCCTTAAAAAACTACCTGATATACCCATTATACAACTAGTTTTTATAGTAGGTACCTATTACTTTACCTATTACCTATTACCTATTACCTATTACCTATTACTTTTACCTATTACCTATTACATTCATTAAAACATCTTTTTAAGCTGATGCAAATTTGGCATTGTCGTAATATTCCTACTTTCGTAAACGATGTAATAACTGTAATGTATTTATTAGTTTTATTTGTATTTGTAAGTGGTCCGTTTTACTGCGATTTTAATTGAATTTAAAAAATAAAAATGACAAAGATTCAAACTGAATGTGTTGGCCAGGGGGGGCCATCTGTTCTTTTTTACACCCCCAACCAGCAGTCAGCACTTGACAGCGGTTCGGTTGGAGTTTTTGCGGGCTTTTTGCGCCACTTTTTCGTGTTTTTTGTCTTCTGTTCTCTACTTCAGAAATGTGAAGTGTGAACGCAATGCAAAGTGGGCAACAGTGAACGCCTCACACCAAGTCATGGTTCAAACGGAAAAAAACGTTGTCAAGGTGTGCCACTTTCAAGTTCTGATACTGTTTCAATATTGCAGGGAGACCATTCAAGTATCTGAAGGAAACTGTAACAAAGGTATACTTCTTACTATTTTGCTTTAAACAACTTTTACAGACGCTACGTCACATCTAAAAGAGTACGTCTGTTAAAACTTGTTTTATTTTTCCATAAAATTAATGGCTATTAGAGTTATTAAGCAAAATATTGTGGTGCCCAATCGATTTCATGATATTTTTACATACACAGATTTCATTTCAAAGCTAATTGAACATTATATTGATAAATTAAACATTTAAAACTCTCTACTGACGAAGTTTTAAACATCCCCAATGAATTATGTTATCCCGATGAAAATTACTTAGACAATAGTAAATTATCTACGTTACACGAAAAAGCTTCTGTAAAGCTAGATTTTCCGCAATGAGATAATAAATAATAATAATTGAGTTACCTAAATTTTTTTTTAATGTTAGAAATTTTAATGATAAGGTTGAAGACTTATAAAATAAATAAACATCATATAAAATGCTGTTTTTAAATAAATAAGAAAAATATGAACACCCTTGGCAAATATTTTATTCTTATATGAAAGCAAAACAGTATATTTATTATTTTTACTCGACTTCATAAATTAGCTTGTGAAATATTTGCAGCCATACAATGCTTAGGGGTTGGCATTTATGTTTAAAAATAGGCCTATTTATTACGTTAAGTCCTGAACTTAAGCCGTTGGAGTTTTTACACGTAAATATGTATTATATCCACGACGTAGTGCCGGATGTAAAAATATAATTAATGTAGGAAAATTTCAAATGTAAAATACTTAATTTGATGGTTGAAACATTACCGGTATAAAGTTATTACTTATAGCTTATTATTTGTTTTGTTTTTAGTCTAATGTCCACAGTTGTGTAGTTAAAGTAGAATTCAGAATTATTGTAGGTAAATTTGCAAAATGTAATTTCTAAACAGATTTGTCAATACAAACACTATTTGACTGAATTGTCGGTATAGATGTTATGAAAGTTTAAAATGACTGAGATGAGGGAATTATCGATACATCACCACGCCTCGAGGTTTTTGTGTTAGGTTAGGATTGTTTGGTGCAACAAAGTGCAATCCTTAGTTTATTGGATTCGTGCCCAAAACAAACAAAATATAGGTATTTCCGATGGGTAAATATTTGTGATTTTGCAGACTTTATCTTCATATTATTATTACGTATATAAATAGAGTAACACGTTCCAAAATCAGCTTCTCAAGTAATTTCAATAAACGCAAACCTTACGAATTTGCGTTCAGTAAACAACGTTGCAAAATAAAGAAAATAACAAGCGCTGTGATTTCCGTAGAAAATTTGGCTAATTTTATTATTTTTACCTTTGTTTGTTTTAGTTGCATAAAGCTGTTCGCTATAAGAAAATTGTTAGGTTTTGCAGAACTAAATTCACTATTCTGTTCAGTGGAGAAAGAACTCCACCCACCCATAAGAAATCTTCAGGTTTTAAAATTTAGAAGTTTCATACATAATTGTATTTAACAATAGAGGTATGGAAAAATTACAATCCTATTTTATTAGTTTAAACACATAAACGAAAATTTGCGAGATTAAAATGTTGTCTGATTAAGTAAAAGAACGATTCTTCTTGTCATGGAAATTAGATGTAGGTATAACACATATTAAAACACAATATTACCATGTTAGAAAGACAGTTTGACGTGCTTTTTCGGGATGTCATCCGAGAAAGGTTCCTTTGGAGAAAACGCTTTTTCACTTCTTATAAGCAAGCAGAACTTAGGAAAATGTCAGTCAGCTTTTTTGTTCGCATAGAAAAAGTGGTCGGCGTGTTTTCTGAGGCTTTCACGCACGATTGGCCCTTTGTGAAGCGGAAATGGAAAGCCTTCGGACGCAGTTGGAGAACAAATTGAATCACTAAATTAGAAAAGGACACATCGGAGGACAGTTTGGTGTTTGGATAGTGGCCAGATTACTGGTTGAAGGTAGGGTGGGTATTGGTATGTTCCCGCCATACACACTGCTGGGATTGCGCAATGAAAAAACGTCTATTACTAAGGGAATTGTTTCCGAACGAGACTTTCTCGCTTCGAGTAAATATTTGGATTAATTTAGACGTGTTCGTAGAAAGTTCTTTTTATGTTGGCGAAATCTCAGTAAGGTTGCGGTGTTTAAGTTTAACCGTAGAATCGGATAAAATATACCATAGTTATAATACCAATCATAGTACGCGGTCGGAAAATATTTTTTTTAGATATCGTCAATTCATTTATAACGAGATTATTACGTACGCCCGACCATACTCGACAAACACAGCTACAATGTCAATATTCAGATGTTTTCACTCATAATTCAATTATATTCGCAGTAAATGGGTCCGTGATGTGATGAAATACAACATGTGTAGCACTATTATTAAGTAATTACTGGGCAGTAGTTGGCACAGGATGTAAGAGTGTGAGTCCTAATGATATGAGTTCATTGTAAGTTTAGTTATTAAATCGGGCTTCTGTACTAGATTTCCTCTGACTTCATTCATAAAGTGCTCCCACGTGGGAGAGTGTGGAGTTTGTTAGCATTAGTAGCCAGTACTGCAGTGCAGGTCACGTGGTCAGTGCGTAGGAGTACCTACTAAAGGCGAGAACAAACTTAGTTTGGCGTTTTGGCCACCTTCGGTAGGCAGTAGGTAGTATATAGTATATAGGTACCCGTGTGGGAGAATGGAGCGAAATCACCACAATTCGATAACATTATTTTCCAATATGGGTTCTATTGATTTCTGAGCGTTCACCTCAGTCGTGGTAAGATTATTTCCCAGATAAGAGTAGGGTCCCGCCGTTTTATCCTTGAAACGAATTACCGATAGAAAATCATTTCACATTATAACCAATAGTTATTGAGACAGAGCACATATTTTTATATTTACCTTTTTAGAACGACTGTAATCTATAATCTAGAGATATGTGTACAAACACATTAAATAGGTATTCAAATCCTAAATTACAATGTGTTATTTCGTGAACGTCAAGGCTAACCGTATTAAGGTCATATACTTGCATCAATACATACAATACTAGAGCGAGAGGTCAGAAACAGTCGTTAAATCGGACCAAAGCGAGAAACTATTTACTGTCCACGGGAGACCGATTATCCGCGGACTCGAATCCTCGGTACTCTGAGCGTGTATGTATGAAATACCTACACACATACACACGCGCCGCCACGCCGGAAAAACTATTTTCTGATTCAAATGTCAACAAAGAATAATCCGCGGTCATGTTTTCAATTTTGTTCCGCTTTTTGTAAAAACAATCATGTTCTACTCGCTCCAGTGAAGCGCAACATGCATCCTCTATAATGTGACATCATCTTCCGCATATCGTGTACATGGATCTTTTGTCATCGTCCGATTGAATCAAACATACTATAAACCACTTTTCATGGTCTTTTACCCGAAAATTCTAAAATCGCGGTTGCGAAGATATTCCAAATTGATTCTGTTTCGGATAAGTACGAACGATTCCGAAAGATTTCTCCCGTTTTACAGTTGGATGGATATGAATTAAAGAAAAACATTAGCAACCCAAATTGGTGACATTTACTGAAAAAACGAACTGGAAGGGAATAAAGGGATGTTTTTTGTTTATTTAAACAAGGCCAGGGTTGGCGTTACCGTACTCGTATATTAATCGTGTTTCGCGAGTTCTAGGATAACGAGTCCTGACGGGGACAGACAAATTACAAGAGAGGATTTCCAGCGAACAAAGCCATTTGTAAAGCTTAGCTCCTAGTCACTCATTATACTTGCAACATTTATTTTGGGTGAATTGGTCGTTATATTCATTTTTCAACACCGGCGAATCATTTACTTCAAATACCGAGCTTTTTATTTTCTACTTATGTAAATATACTCCAAAAAAGCTTTTTTTAAATGTATTATATGATGGGTAAATGTTTTTGAAGGGTTACATGTACAGGATTTCACAAAAAAAAATGTAAACGATAATCATTGATCATGAATGTGAATTTTAGGTTTTCGATTTAATTTAAATGGTTGATTTGGATGATATTTTTTCTGAACGTATATACGAGAAGAAGTTTTTTTAAATCTTTAATTTAAAGGTAATTTTAATGAAATATGGAATGGCCTTCAATAAATATGCTAAAATAAGTCATAGATGTTTTAAAGTACATTCTCTGAAAAACTGTGTAAATTCTTGGAAAGTTACCAAATTTTGTAACTAAAATAATTTTAACATTGTGGTGGCAAATACCAAACAAAGACTCGGCAGTTTGATGCATGTTTCTAAACATGTACCATTGTACCTGATTCACTGACCTTAAAATATAACAGAAAAACTCATTTTACTGAATAGTAACAACATGATGTATTTTGTTAAATGGAAAAGAGAAATATTCGCAGAAATAGTAAAAAAATTTAAATTTGAGTAGATCTAAAAATACATCGGTACATCGGTAAGTATAAAATAATTATATATAAATAATATATAAATATATTATACAGAAAAATTTGAAATGGAATTAAAGAAATACGGGTTTTGTATTAAAAGGTAAATGGGTATTATAACAAAGTTTTTTTTATATACGTACGCTACGACCTACTACTCGTATATATGAAAATAAATTTTACGTTACGAAATGATACATAAAAGCCAAGTGAAAGCTTGCTTTCTTAAAAAGCTTTTTTAAAAACTAAACTAACTAACCATCACGCCATTTCCCCAAGGTGGTAGGCAGAGAGGATAGAACGCCACACCACTCTGTCCTGGCATATTTCTTTTGCTTCCTCCACATTCAAAACATTAAAAAAGTGAGTTCATATTCCATAATAATTATGGAAATCTATACAGAAAGTTCTACATTGAATTTAATTAAAAAGGTGGGTGATTGGGGAGATTAGATTTTTAATTAGGCATTTTGTGTTTATAATTGAGTATCCGATAAATCAAAAAATCATTTATACATTATTATTATTTTATCGTATGGATAAACGTCTACGATAATTGATAGTTATCGATTTTATTATTACGATGGTAACGGAGCAAATCCTTAAATAGTCTGACTATCAAGAAACAAGTCAATCTGGTTTGTACCTTCGTGTCTTGCATAAAACATGTTCTCGGTAAAACTGCATAATTTATTTATGTAGGTTTACAATGCTCTATCGAAAAATAAAAGTTGGGTAGAGAAAAGTGGCCACCAGATAGAAGGGCGGGAGTTTCACAACATGAAGGTGATATGGGGAGTATAAAAGCAAAGGCAGCTTCTAACATTTTAACATCGCAGTAAATGAAAGAAAATCGAGAAAAACTAATAAATCGTTATGATAATGCCTTTATAATAACTGACTAACTATCTTGATGGCCTCCGGAACGTAATGGACTCCCGGTGAGAATAAAAAAAAAGTGATTTTTCTCAAGCCTGGGTGTGCTATTGTGCTAGTTAAGGAGGTTAAAAATCTCCTAAAGGGAATATACGTTATAATGTTAAGAAATGTCTTAAGAATGTCTACAGTTTTGTCCTAGCTTTTATATATTTTAATATTATGTATACACATGTAACTGTGTAAATGGACTTCATGTCCGTAAATAAAAAAAGGTACAATTTAAAAAGTGTACATGTATATTATTTTACATGTAGATACCTATTCCTCATGAGTTATAATACTTCATTTTGAGCCTTAAAATAATTACATTTATTATTATAATTTTAAATCTGCACATTTAAAAATAAGTGGAAAATATGTACGATTCTATTGCTGAAATATTTGTATCAGTCGAGAAATGTCTTATTATTTTGTAAGGATATTATTAAAGGTTTATTGTTATTACTGTCAATTTTAACCACCTTAATGGGCCAGGTGGCCCAACAACAGAAGGGAACAATATCACAAACCACAACTTGAGAAAAATCGCTTTTTTTCCACCGGGAATCGAACCCGTCTTGTTATGTTTTTAAGAGACTGCCTTTGTTTATGTAACCCTTATATTACGATTTGAATACAGATACAGCACACCTTGTTTTGACATTTGATGCCAATTAGCCAGACGCCAGGAGTGTCAGTCATGGTTCATGGTACGAGCTATCTACTTCCCATTCGCTTGGACTAGTGTTTTTAATTTTCGTAGAACTCCAACGGCACAAAAACTCGCGCCACTGGAGTGTGGGTGGGGTAGAACAATAACGAAAGTACTGTGGGGATTTTAGGTGCAATTTGAAAATTACATTCCTTAATAAATATTTTATTGGACTGAATTTTTTGTAAAATACCAAAATATATATTTTTTAAATTGTACTCTAGCACTTGAATCCAATTAAGAGTCCGACCATCACAAATTGCAATATTTTTAAATAGTGAGGAATATTTATAGAAGTTGTGCTTGGGAACTACAGAGTCTTCGAGGTAATTTCTTGCGAAAACGGCGCTTTATAAAATTTGTCCTAATACAATTGTTATTATGTAATTAATACATGTTTCAGTATTTTCCAAAGGCGTTGCGAACAGCGAAAAGAAATATAAGACATTAAGGTGTGGATACGTAAACCTCTAAACTCATATTCAGATTCCGCCCGCTACAGAATAAAAGGACTACAAACGTATTTTTTATTATTCATATTATGTGAAACTTAATTTTTTAATTATATTTTTTTTACTGAGCTACCATCTAAAATCCTTATTTTTAAAATCTACTAACGCTGCGCCAATGTCGAGTGTAATCAAATAACAGCTTTCTAATCAATATTGTTGATGGTAATATATATATCTGCAAGTTGTATAGGCATTATTGTAATATTTGATATTATGTTTTTTGTTTTCCAAGAAATTAATTAAAGTGTTTTGTAAGCTTACTTTTACGTAGCGCCGAGTATCGGTAATCTGATATTCCAAGAAGTTTACCTGTAACAAAAAGGAAACAATGAGTGTTAAATTAATTAGCATATTTAAACAGTATAAAATTCACAAAACAAGATGTAAAAAACACCTTCAAGGAGGAAATCTTATCCAAAATAACTTCACAATATTTTGTCCGCTTTCGGGGAATCAATTTAGTCGTCTAGGTTATTTGAATAAATTGAATTTCCCGTTAGTCGAGTCTGTTACGAGTGCCGAGACAAGGAAGTGGCATGGCGGGTCACGGTGCTGGAGGGGACAAAAGGAACTGTCTGCAGATTGTGAAGAGACGCTAATACTTCCCATCGCGAGGAAACCGTATCTGTCTGGGTCTGATTTGTGGTGAAGCGACTGCAGCGTGTCGTGTAACCACGTAATCTACGAGAAACGCTTGGTAAGGAGACACCATAAGGTTAATTACAAAAACGCACACCTGGGTCGACTGCCACCCAAGATTCGATGGTGAGTTAATACGCATATCGTAAATATCGCACCGATTACGATGTCAAATATGCTACAGTTTCTTTTAAAAAGGGTAAGAAACAATGTGAACATAATATTTCAGGGCACAGATTGATGAATCGAAAACAAAAAAGTGAGTGCTGAAACATATTTTCCAAAGAATCGCGTCTTAATACCGTCTTTCGGAAACATAAGCATAATTCTTAGAAGATTCCAGCATTCCTCACGTAGGTTCGCGGGGAAAAAAACTGCGATAAATCAACCCTAACAGATACATAAAGAAACTCAGCTCAGTTCTCCTCTGGTCGGGGGGAGTGGCACAATTACTGCGGAAAGGGGTTTTTTCCTCTTCGGCTGTGTTCAATGATCCGAGGGGCAACTTCACAGCCCCTCGAGTGGGGTACTCAGATGGATAAAGGACCATCTCGGGTCTGGACCAATATAACACGACCAATAGGACCACCGCTCGCAAACAGTTCATTACTAAAAGATCTATTTTCTTTTACTAAACCCTTTTACGTTCGTCTGCTAGGGAAGTAAAATAAGGAAAAAATATCCCAGTTACTTCATAAACCTACAAAGATTGTACAATACCTATTCGATCACTTTTTGAACAATATTACACAATGAACGAACGCTTGCGGTCAAAATTATTTTGAAATAAAAAATATTTGTGAATACCGCCATAACGAGATTTTATCCACGTATCCGTCCTACCGTAACGAATATAATCCACGCATTGTGGACTGCAGAAATTTAAAATATCGCAATAATTTAAGATGCATGGTAGAATTAACTGCAATCAACAACAGCGTTTCAGCGACTGTATTCGATTCGGAAATTTTACACGCATGAGGCGGTTGTTGTAAAAATGAAGTTCAGTGCAGTTAAAAATGAATATTAAAAATATTTCTAAATAATATCAAAGTGTTAGTGATAATGAGAATGGTCCAGTTATTTGAACAAGGAACATATTATATTTTATTAGCAGACGGACAAGAGCACTAATTTACTTTTGCTTCGTGCTTAGGTGTCAAAAATCAATAACAAGAACGGAGTTCTTCACGGTCATTACACTTACAAGTTTACATATTGCTTTGAATATAAGCGCGTCGGACAGTTAACACGATTCTAAATCCATGTCTTTTCTTAGCTATGGACAGAACACACAATCAGAATTATTAAGTACAGATCTAGCGGTCCAAGCAAGGAGAAGCGGCCACCATGAAATCCTCTTCGCTATGGAATACATTCACATGCAAAGCGATGAGCGTAACCATTGCATTATAAGGGGTATAAGACTAGTGAACGCTTATTATACTCAATTACTCCACGAACCAAAGCTTACGTGTTTATGTAACTAAGCTTCTAATGCACTCATTGTTTGGAATTTGGGGTAGGTATAATTTATTTCAAACTTTATGTACAATTACATAGCAAGTACAAGGGCGGATTTATTGCTTTTAACCAATATCTTCCAACCAACCCTAATTATCCATACCGTATAATATAGCATATCTCCAAATGAACGAAACAGTCTTTATCCAGGTAATGAGGTAATAGATACTTTTTAGCATTATTTTACATGCTGGATAATCTCAACATATCCTGGATTAAGGCCAAACTGTTTAAGGAATACAATACTAATTCCTCCGTCGAAGAATTGGGCATAAAGGAAAATGTTTCCGATCTCTACATTCTAACTAGTGTAACCAAAAGTTGAATTACACATTGTCTCTCCGATTCGGTTCTTCGAAATATTCCCGTCACGTAGTTTATGAAAATTTGTTTTGCGTCAACGTTTTCTACGCTGTGGGAAATGTAAACAGTGGAGTGATGGTCAAAGCGATGATTGGGAGGACGTTTGCTGTATTTGAACAATAGTAGGTAAATACTAAGAACGATTTCCGAGAATCTTGTCATGCAATGACGCGGATAGAAACAGCATTTTACGGCGCGGTTTACAGTAAACTATTTTTATCTCCTCAAATTAAGCGATCTCGCGAAGTACAAGGAGATAATCCTACGCAGGAAACGGAATGGAGACGTCTAGTAATATTATTTTTTTTACCAGTGTGAGGTATGAGCACTGCGCGCGAACATCGGCCATCTTAGTCGTTAACATGAACTCGGAACTCAGACAAGGCAGGTTAGAGATATAACGCGGGGTACTCAATGTTCAGTACATGGGCCACGTACAGTCACCAGCCACACACACAGAAATACTAGAAGTAAAATTCTTAACAGCCTATCCGAGAAACGTCTCAAATATCAACAGGCTCGTAAACTGCAAACAAAACGATGCTTTTACGTCGCAGAACTGTAAGAACACCCGAAACAGGTTTGAAAGCGCTTAATACCAATACATTATCCCCAAACTTCAGGCACAGGACAAATAAAAGATAATAATTGGATACCTATCGATAATTACTTAGCACGTTACCGAGAGTTAAGTAAGATTATAGCGGTGATGTAAAGTGAAAATATACGAATTAAACTTCATTTTCTATAACAACTTCATTTCTAATTATTTTTTGATTACATTATAAGAACATTGATTTATATCAGTGAAATAGTGTAAAATTATTATAAATTAATTCCTCGTTATGATTTGTGATACGGAAACATCATGACTATAATTTTATAATTAAGTAACATAACTAAGTATGTGTCTTTATTTTGACATGAATTTGTTTGTAGAGATTATATCATTATAAGCACATATTACTACGTACAAAATGCGCACAGTATCAAAAGCCGTGAGAAGCAAATTTTTGAACTAGACATTTTGAAATAAAATCATATAAATAATTTTTATAATCAGTAAATAACTTCAATAGCAAGAAATGTACTACATTTTGCATGGCAGGGTTTGATACCTGTGTAAATTGCGCCATTATAAATTATTATACTGTACAAAAATACACTTTGTATTAGTTTTAGCAAATTAAATAACTTCTATGGGTTTAAAAAGAGAAGAAAAGTTAACGAGGTCACGAAATACGCACTCATAGAAAAATAAATACAAAAAATTCTTTGAAGCCGCCAATTCTGTTCTCAATACAAAGGAATATTTTTGTCAATATTTTAAGAAACGTCTATAAGCGCATAAACTAAAATCACTGTGCAAACATAATCACTAAGCAAACATTATGCTTCCAATGTTTGAGAAGACACTAAGCACAAATTCAAAGAATCGTCGCAAATATTGTTAAATTAGCATAACACAAAAAAAGCAATTCAGTAAACTTACTTTCTTATGCATCCAAGAATGACTAGGTACCTGGGAACTTCGTTTTTATTTCTTTAAAGTATTGGGATTTTGGTTTTATAAAAGTCATCGAGTCAGAAGCTTTAACTATTACTACTAGCCTTTTTTCAACATAATTAAGAATTTCATTTCCATAAGTAGAAAATTGGTGTAATTTCGCTTAACAGTCGGATATCTAATTGCGTATTATAGATTAATCTTGAAAAATACATAACATTGGTGATTAATTTTCAACTGTTTCTAGGAAATATACAGCGGTAGGTGAAATAGAAAAATAAATAAGGTATTCTAAGTATAAATAAATGTCTCAAATACAACGTTTCACTTTTGACGAAAAAGAAAATTCGAAAATAGATTTCCCTAATAACATGATCGTAGGTTGAAAGAAAATACCAACTTTGGACGAAATAACAACTTAACAAATAAAAGACTTACAAAATAAATGTTAAAATAACGTATAGGTTAACGTACAAGGACTTTTATCTCCATTTAAGTATGGCAGACCATCGCGTGAATGTTATTTGATGATTTATTGACCAATTTACGAATTGATTAGAGAAAATATATATAAACAACAAAAATCGATATTTCCAAATATTATGATGTCATACATTTCTATTTTCACAAAATTATTAATTTAATTGCGATGGACAGCGTAAAATTAATAAAATAATATTCTATTTGATATTAATAACATGGTATTGATGCTATGTATATAATTTATGACTTTTTCCATAAACCCATGTTTATATCGTCGCCGACCTTTGAATGTCGACATTTAACGAGATGTCATTATACTCCCCGTTTATCTATGGTCAGGTGTGTCACTGACAGGTTGAGTGTATTTTATTGAAAGACTAAATCGTTTCTATGGATGAACGCTATTTACGTTCCTGAACATTAATCTATTGATAAAAAATTCTCATTCATCGAATCGAACGGCGACATGAGTGAAAATAATCTCACTATTTGAAAATAAGGGTATTGAATCTTACGAAAAAAAAAACTTTTGCACGGTTTCGATTCTAAATTTAGAACGGACACATTCCCTAAAAAACGTGGTGAATTTTTAAAAATTGATTTCAGGATGATTTTTATTTCGCCATTTTTGTAATAAATCGCATGAAGGGCGCCATAATGCTCCATTACTTCATTTAAGTGATCTAGTGAGGTACACAAAATGAGCAAGGAAAATTTAAAAAATTGGTTATAAAATCCCGTGAAATAAGGAATCTTAATTTTGACACATTAAAAATTTTCAATGTCGTCGATTTTACGATAAAAAATAGATGAATAAGAACTTCCTCAAATAGTGAACTTTCAGCGCGTAGAAGTGGGGAAATTATAATTGGATTCGGCTATTTATTAGTTTTTATGCCTTTTTTCGCCTCATCCCAAATGGCCACAATCACTTAACGCCTCGCAAACTGTTTATAACGATGCGCGCTTAGCCAGTTAATGTTGCCTAATAGAAAAATGCCGTGACATTTAAAAGCTAATCTTAATTATATGTGTTCAGATTCGTCTGAACCGCGCGGGCGATAATGACGCGATTAGGCGCGGTAGCACCACCGGCTATTCTCTTTGCATTGAAAACTCAATTACCTTCACGGTTCTCCGGGTGGAAAACTCAGTGAACATAAATTAAATTCTCTCAATAACTCGGCATCGTAAATATTAGCCTAGTGTTCAGTTAATAAGCTCGGGAAATTTCTTCGACTGAGAACATTTGGAAAAACCGTATCAGCTGGTTTTACTGATCAATACTAGAAAACTCTTCGGTAGTTTATGAAGTTTGGAGTTTCGTGAAACAGTAACTTTAACTGGGCGCCATAATAAAGCTCAATCGATGGGAAACAACTATTAATGGATGTAATAGAACTAACTCAAAGTCATAATGGTAATATTTTGGTATTTTTAACTTCCGTCAGGGAATGTTCACATGTCGGAACATAGTATAATTAAGTCACTGTGTATGTAGATACATTACGCTGTATCTCCGTTATGGCGATTTCAATACAATAGGAGATGCTGTATCATTTGTTCATGCTTCACAAATTAGACAAGGAAGTTGGGATTGTGTAGTAACAATGCTAGTGGGAAAGATGCACGCACGACCATTGTACAATTTCGCGGTGAAAACTTTGTGGCTGGAATCTAGTGACTTCTTCAAGATGTTGCTTCCTGGTTTTCGAAGTTTATAACCTCCGCGACACCTTACAAAATAGTGTCCTGTTTCGTAATTTAGAATGTTGCCTGAACCAAGAAACCCTTTACAAAACTAAATAATACAAAGTTGGTTTCAGGTATTCATTTGTTAGCTGTAAAAGTATTTTCCACATAACTTGTATATATTTCGAAACTCGGAATTTATTTCAGTAAACATTTGTTTATTATTTGTTTGTTGGGGTCCCTAACATTGCATATCTTATTCATTACAGATGATGTGTAAAACTAATCTGTTTTTGATATCGTCTCAGAGAAGATATGTACAATATTATAATTATAGAAAAGATAAGTAATTATTGTACATTTGCCTGAAAATAATTTGAATTTATGATTTATAATTTGTGATTTGAATAAGTTAATGTTATTTTATATATATACTATTACAATAATATTTTATTGATTGTTTGTTGCATTTTGTTTTGTAATTCTATAAAAATCTTTTTTAGGAGTTTATATTCAATAAATTATTAAAAAAACTGATAAAACTGATTTTACAAAATACTTAATAATTTTTTTTACATTAAAACTAAAAAAAACACAGTCAAAAGTCAGACGTAAAGATTGCATTACGAAAATGAAAATCGATAAAAATGATGATCAACGAAAATTAAAAATAGCGTGAAAACAAGAAAACATTACAAGTTGATACGATTATTCTGAAGCTATGATGTAAGATAAAAAGCGTAGAAACAGTTACTCGTAATGAGTAAGCTTATCGATTAATAAATTAATACTATCATGATTAGCTTTTCTTCACAATATTAAAGTCATCATTATAGTTTCATTTAGTTGTTATACCTAACATTTCTAAAATAAAATAAAAGTTATAAGTCTAAAAATGTATGTTATGTTTATCTGCGTTGCGATTCTACTAAGGTTAAAGACAATTCTGCGCATACGAATTCAGTAGAAAATCGTATGCGCATGTAGGAAAAAAATAACAGAATCGAAGCGCTGGGCACGAACAGACATAACTAGGAATTTAGAACAAAGAACAGAATCAAAAAAAACGGTGTCACCTCAATGTCAATATTGAAATAAATTGCCGACATTACCTCTAAAGGGTAGCATCAGCATGTTCTAATACAGGGGAAGTAGAAGAACGGGAAGAACAAAAGAAAGTGCGCGTTACAGGTTACCTGATTGATATTGATGAGGTCAGGTGGATCGGTGACAATAAATGAACTGAAAAATTAATCCGACTTCTAATGGAAAAAAACAAGTTCCCAAAGATGCGAGCAGTCAGAAAAAATAACAATATATTGATTTATTATATCTATTTATATTATACAACTCCATATTACATAATTTTAATCAAACCTGATTTTGGTACTATTTGTTTAATTTTACTAAGTGACAGCTGTTTCGCCTTATCAGGGCATTTTCAAGGATGGAAGAATAAATAACAACAGTTATAAAGTTTGTACTTTAAACTAAAAAAAGAAGAAAAATTGATGGTTTTCTAAATACCTACGTAAGATTTTTTGTTTCTTTAGCAAAATTTACCCAGCGACGCCAACGCGACGCGACGTATGTGGTAAACACCTGTATTTTTAGCAATATATATTTGTTTTCCCTTATCCCAAAAGGTCCGCAGGAATGTTTTATTTGTTTTTGTGTCCCGAGGATTGCTTATTAGATTTGTAAATGACCGGCGCCACCGGTCTAATAAATGTCCACCTCTGTTATGTCTCGGAGACGTCTCAGGAGTTGTGATAAGGGTGTTATCGCAACTCCTATGTGTTGTCTGCTAGCTGTAGTTCTCCTTAGGAGGATCGTATCGCATTACGTGGGGGGCGGGGCGCATAACGACATAACAAGCGGTCAAGGGTTTTTACTTTGGTTTATTCGACTAACTTTTGTTTTATTGCCGCTATGAAGCGATTAAATGACAGCTACCGAAATCGTCTATTTTTTATTTTATTTTATTTATAGAAAAAACAACAGTATCGATACATGAACGTAGAATACAAAAAAAAGCGCGATTACCAGTTATAGTTTTTCACATTTATACAATTCAAAGTAAGATGGAAAAAATAAATATAAGAAATTCTATGTCTATGTTTTAAATACGAAGTAAATAAATTTATATATACTTACTGCTTTTTGTTATAATATGTTTTTTGTTAAAATTGACTTGTCCTTCAATAAATATAAATAAATGAATCATTTAATGTTTATATTTTCTGAACGTAAGGACAGCTTATAACTATGGATGTCCTAACATTACTTTCATTACACAAGATTATATTTTATTTTTATAATATAGGTAGTTGATGTGTACAGTTTTTTATAAATGAAATATGGCGTCTTATAATCATTATATTGTTGCATTCATCGTATATTATTATCGTTCGTCGTGTTGCAAGTCTACGGTCTACCGGAGTATGTTATTTCTTAAGCCAAAGATAATGACCAAAAATGAACGATTCATCACGTACTAATGATGGAGTTAGATATTTGGTTCAAACATTAATCTATTTCTAAACCCACGTTTTCCAAAGGGTAAGGTTAAAGGTAAAAAGCAATAAGATCCCAGTGGAAGGATGAAATACGTGGATCAAATATAGGCAACGGGCTTAATAGATATTTTGTGTTTACTTTGGCTAAATACTGAATTAAACCATTATGCCGTCGTCACGAGTCCATTATCCATCAAGCTCGGTCTACCCAAACTTCCATTATTCCGTAATAGAAAATCTATAATTATTACGTTTTAAATTCAGACCTGACTATTCAGAGAAATATGTGCACCCATTATTAGCGATTATGAGAAGTTAGCTGAGTTACGTGGACGTTCACTGCCATAAATTATGCAAACTTTATTCTTCTAGACTTCTACTTAAAACTAACGAAACATTTTGCTCTCAGAAATAAATGCTGAATAGCTTATACTTAATCTCATGCAAAAATCTTAAACATTGATATGTAACATACTATTATTAATAACAGTAACCACCTTCAAAAATTACTTTTGCAAAAAAACATACAGAAATATTTCTAGTAGTGGTGACAACATGTCAAGAGACAAGACTTGTACTCGCATAGCTGCCTTTTTAACAGTGAAAAAATAATAACACTACAGCCGCTTGTCCTGTGTACATAGGTGCAATAATACTGCGTATTACAGTACATGTACACAAATAGAAACACAAATCCTATTAGGTAGAAGCATTTTGATCCGTCTATCACTCCGAATCCCGACATCGAGGAGATTACGTGCGCCTAAATAAATAGAAAGTACCCCCAGGCAGTCGGCAGCGGCAGTCACATATGGTGGAATAGCTAGGAAATACCGACGATAGAAACAAAGCAACATTTGGCTAAGAACCGCGGTGTTTGGAGGGCAGAACAAGATATCCCGCTTTGCATAATCTTAAGAATCAGCATACAAACTGCGCGGGGGAGGAGACTTACAGAAGAGAGGTAATAGTATAACAGAGTTGAGCGTTTTCAGAGGGCAATCGAGTGTATCAGAAGCAAAACCATTCTACACAAAACAACCTAAATCTCATTTGGATTAGCTGCACGGGTTTGCATATGCCATATGCCAGGGGTAACTGAATTTCGAGTCGAAAGCGTGGACCACGGATGTTTTGGAAACACGACTTTCATTTTGATAAGTAACTGCATTGTATTGTATGCAGCTCGGGGATAATCTTATTAAGCTGTCTGTTAAATGTCATAGAAATCTAAAATCTAGGTTATCAAGTTACGCGATAATATTACGGCACGAACAGAGCAACAGTTGGTGTCTTTAGTAAGAAAATAACACGATTACGATCGTAATACAAACGTAGGAAAGATTATCAAAATACAGACAAAATATGTCAAACTTTATTAACATTAAAATTACGCTCGTGTTTAGGACAGCAATATCTAACAAACCTATATTGAAAAACAGATTAAATCTGACCGTCAAATGAAAGAACATTAGTTGCTCATTCAAATATAAAATGTAAATGTATAACAGAGCGGAATATGACAGCTAAAGTCACGGCTTCACGTAATATAATTAATAATGTGTATCACCGAACTTTCGTAATTTACTAATTCACTTGACCTTTCGTGTTTAGTTTCACACAACCAATTACTTAAAAATGTAACTTTACATGGCAGTCCTGGTTTATTTACTAGTTTTGTCGTGACACTAAAAAATAATTGGTAATTTTAAACGTGAAATATTACAACGGTGTAACGTAACGTCATTTTTCATATGAGTGAAAATCTTTTTTTCGCACTACACACCATTTTTTTTAAAATCACAAAACGTTAAAATACTTAACGTTATGTTTAGAATTTTAATTAATTCTCTTTTGGTTAGTGCGGATATTTGGCCAAGTATAATATACAATATGAAGGCATCCCATCCCTTTCAGGGTAGATATTCGGTAGTTCTGATGTGGCTCGTGATGTCTCAATAATTGAAGTTCGACTTAAAATGAACATTATTGTTGTCCAACCCTTGTCCTGATGTAGAGCTGGTCAATAGCCTGAAGATAAATTCAATTGTTTGAGTAATAAAAGCAGATTGAATACCCGTAGCTAAAATTTATTGTTGAACCTTCAGACTCTAAACGTTGCTGAAGCATCAATTAAATAACAATTGAATTCAATCAATAATACACTGAATACACGTAACAGGATTAAAATCATTTATATCTTTTCGTAAGTACGTAATAGTAATATTTTATTTGAAATATTTTATTTTATACTATTTTAGATTATAAAATAAACATACTACAACATTAGAACAAATTATACATTAGATAAGTTAATAAAATATGTACTGACATTACCTAGGTAATTATGATACTTATATATTGTTTATAAAAGGTAGATTTAAATGTGAAACAATTCAAGCCAAATTTTGCATGCACAAAATAAATAAAGAATAGCGAATGAATAATATTACGTTTTTCAGCAGTCACGCCGAATTGAATAATATGGAATAATTTCTAAAGGAAGCTTTTTATACACAGGTTATTTTCTTACATAACGACCGCACGCCCACTAATCGCTAAAGAAGAAAAAAGCACATGCAACTTAAGCAGAAAAGAAATCAAAGCCTATTTCCGTTATACAAGAGTTAAGCTTATTAGGAAGGCACATGTTGAAAAAATCTAACTGTGCTAAACGTAAACGCCGAGTTCTGATACGAAATTTTTACCCGGAGTGTCTTGACATCTGCACCTGTTGAGAACATTATTTTCTGTACGAAATGAAGAAGTTCACGATTTTATTACCAAAACTAACTTGAAAAAAGACACGGAAACAAAATGGAATAATTTAACTAGCAAGGTTAGTTTTTCCTCAAATGGTAGAAGAGTTTTTTCGCTTATGTTGCTTACATTTATCTGACTTTTGAAACTGGATGTTTGGGAAATTCGCATTAAGCGACCTAAGCAAAGAAAAAAAAGAGTTCAATGAACAACCACGTATCGCTGATTTCATTTTTCTGACAGATAGAAATAGACGAGTTTTTGTGCCATGTGTCGTTTGTATCTTTAGGTCTAAATTTTAACTGCATTGCAGCGTACATTAGTTTTGCCAATATATTGAAAAAGTTCAACTTCAGTAAGTAATAGATATAGTTAATAACATATTGAACCCAGACAAAGAAATTTATTTATATTTATACCTTTACAAAACAAAAACACAGAATTCGCATTGTGTAGGTAAAAAACCACTCAACGTGAAATACATTTTCTTTTATTCAAACGCGAAAATCCAAATATGAGTAGGAAAACGGAGGAGGCGTTGGAAATATCCAAAAATGATACACTAAAATAATATTATATTTTCCGGAATAGCTTCCGTCGAATGTGCTTATTTGTCATAAACACTGTTTATGTTCATGTATCGGGAAAGGCATATCTCGCCCTGTTTTCGGGAAATTTCTATAGAAAGAAAAGTTTTTGTTCAATTCTTAAGCAATGTATTTATTTTTTTGGACCAACAATAAATATGCTGCCACAATTTATTCAATTGATGGTTCTATTGTCCGCGTCTTAATAATGAAACACTTTTTTTATGAATAGTATTATATGGGCACAGCAAACGGATTTTTTGTACGAATAATAACAGTGTATCGTTTTTTGTAGTGTTCAAATAAGTATAAAGAAATTGTAGTTCGTTATAAAATACAAAATGATTAAAGTATACATTACAGTTCTACATTTCTAGATACGAGTTCTTGTGTGGGCCTATTTTACACACTAATTACGGAGTACTCTTCATATTTTCAGTGGTCTTGGATTTAAGGCTGCGCTTGATAAGGCAGCCACGACGTTAAAGAGGTATTGATGAATATGGGGTTTAGTTTTCAGACGACAATGTAAGATTAGCCCTTTTAAGGAACAAGGGGGCTGGTTGGACGTTTGATGAGATGCGGACGAGATGTGGTCTCGGGGCTTTTCTTCACGGTGGTCCCAAAGCGAAGGATAATGTCGGGAAGCCGTACTATGTCAGTATGGCAAACGAGATCCCGCAGTATCCGCTGCACGCTTCACTTGTTAATTAAGCGAAGAGCCAATTAGCCATACTACTAACAAACTGTAATATCACATCAAACTTTACTCACGAATAATATTAAATTTTAATAAGCGCTGCGAACTTAAAGTTCAACAAAAAAGCTTTCTTTATGCGCACTTTTTACAGGACAGAAAACTGTACAGTTACTTGTTCTGAAAACTGTACAGTCTGTCAAAAGAAACGCTAAATATGTGTATTTTTTAAGCGTGATCATAAGTTATTATCGTATGTTTGCACACAGGAAATTGTAAATATTTCTAATAATAAAAACCTACCTACGTTATCTTTTTTACGTTTTTCAAAGCTTTCAATATATGAATATCTACCTAAACGTTTACATAAAACACATTATTGTCAGGTCACACAAACGTCGCGCGGACCATTCGATATTCCACACAGTTTTCGCTTTATAAGGGACAGTTTGCAAACTGCACAAGAAACTGTACAGTTTTCTGTCCTGTATAAAGTGCGCTTTAGGCCAAATAAATAATGTTTTTAAATTTGATTTTCATTGCTGTGATTACTGAGATAATTAATATGGTCTTGCCTGACACATTTAAAAAGGCATTTATAAAGTTGTCCTTAAAACTATAAAATTATAATATAGTACGTTGTAATTCAATGAGGGTGTTTTTTAGGAATTATTTGAATATGTGTAAATTATATCCCATTTTTTCGAAATCCTGTCTCATCGTTTTTGTAGTTAGTAAATTTCCATCGTATGACATCGACATGCCGGTTAAATATGTTATTTTACGACTATTCTGTATGCACATTTGAAAGCGAAACGACTCCCGGAAGAAGATTCACAACAATCTCCAACGTAAGTTCACCTCCCGACAGAAACGAGATATTATTATATTACAGAAAAGTTCAATCTCTTATGACATCTCGCACGACCCTAGATTATGCAATGTGATGAAAAGTCACATTAATCGAGCTGCGAGTGGCGAGTCCTCCGTAATGGCCGCCAGAGTCTGGGAAGTAGACGATGTACCCTCCCTTTCTGTCTACAAAACCCACAATTATTCCGTTTCATAAATCTAAGAATGATAATTTCGCCTTTGTGCTTTTCTCGCAGGTCAGCGCTTAAAGCGGCGGGTTTTTATGTACATATTGTACATATTTACACATGAACTCGAGAGTGACTTGTCATTGTGAGCAGGTACCGCGTATTACAAAAGTAGTCGCTCCAAATATAACAGGTTGGCAATACTTAAGAATACGATACATGCGACGGTTTTCTGTGTATTTATTTTATGTTTGGGTTCGGCTACATAAAAAGCGCAAAGAGAAAGTCTACATACAAAGAGGCGTTGTTAGATCCATCTGAAGTTGCCCGAGGTAACATAAAGTAATAGACAAGTACGTCATACTTAATTGAAATAATTATTTAACTAATTATTAGTAGCCGCTTGATTTTTAAACCAGAACGGTGAAGCAAACTGTAATTTGGCAATTAAAATAATAAACGTAATTAAATATACTTAAATGTAACAGCGCAGCGGTACAAGCAACGACATTTATTTATAATGTAGATAGGCGCGTTTTACGGTGTATATTTATGATTCAGTGACATTAACAGTCACAATATAACATTTTAAATTGTAGACGTACGAATAATATTGTATAATCAAAATAATTGTATATTATGTTGAACAAATGTTTAAAGACATACAAGGATAGTAACGATATCAAAATGGTGGAACTCGCAATTGTTGGGATTGTGGAACAAACGGCTATAAATATTTATGTTATTTGAATATTACAGGAAATAACAAAGAAATATTTTTTACTTCCCTTAATTAGTTTGTAGAATTTATATATCGTGTGGGATAATAAACCGATTCATAGAATTAGGTAATAATAAACAAAAATAATAAAAACAAAATAATTTATCCGGTAGGTACCTACTGCGAGAATAAAACTACAATGTGTTCTGAAATAAACTTATTTAGATGAAATTTATGTTAAAAGCACTCACTTTGTAGTTATACATTTTAAACTATTTAAATGAAAAAAGCCCTTGAAAAAGAGACACCCGGCCAGGAATTTGATTAATAAAAAAGTAGTTGAAAACAATGTTTTTTCATTTAAATAGTTTATACATATATTATTTAGATTTAAAATCACATGTAATGTACTTGAGTGTCGTACAATTATTACAATTTACTAGTATACCCCTAATAGAATTTGCTTTAATCTTAGAAAAATAATAGTTTTGACAACAAGACAAGTAGTGTTATAACAATCCTTGGAAAACCTTATAATATATACATTTTATGCTTCAAAGAGTTTATATTTTGTATTGTAAAAATGACTTAAAGTGGAATCTTTTTTCCTCAATATCTAGTTTGACCCCACTACTACTTTCCCAATGGTGCATAGGGCACTGCATTGGTACAACAAGTGCAGTGTATCTTGATCATTTTATTACATGAAGGTAAGATGATGATTAGTCTTATATTTACTCAATGTTTGTAGCACTCACTTTGTAGTTTTCCATAATTATGAAATTAAACTACTTTTGTTTTTAACTACTTTTTTATATATACGGACATAAAAAAGGAGTTTAAAACAAAAGTTGTTCAATTTCATAAGTCTTATATTTGTTTATTTATTTTTGGATAACTTGTTAAGCGCTATTTTTATAAAAAAATCACCTCAAGGATTGAACGCCACACCGCTCTATCCTGGCACGATTCCTTTGATTCCTCCATTTCATACATCTCACGCCCGCACGTCGATTATTCCGATTTTTCACATAACGACATTCAAGTATTTGTTGTACTTGATCATGCCATGTCCATTCGCAGCCTTCCTCGACTTCTACATCCAGGGACACTCGCATTATATATATATAGTTTATTTTTAAGCAGCAAAATATAGGATAATGATGATATTAATATTTCCAATGCACTACTCGAACTAAACTTATTTACGTTAAAATATACGTGTAGTGAGGTATTTCAATTACGTTGTGGTTGAATGAGTTATTTAATCGATAAACCGATAATTAATCGAGTAGTTTATTAGAAAAGTGAGTAATTCCAGATAGGTGATAATACCGGAGGAGCTAAGATGTTCCCACAGGTGGCAGCTAGGATAGGATAAACCTGACGGGATCATTAATCAATCTATCAATTAACTTTAATGAACCTTCTAGTTGGCAATCCTAGCCGATCGAACGCAACATACGTACGATATATAGGTTGTAGATCGTATTAAAGGTTATATCAAAGTAATTAAGAATAAATAGCAAACATAAAATAGCATTTGTGAAAATGTATTAGATATATTAATATAGAATTTATGATAAAAGTTTTTATTTGCGACATCTTTCTTATTTGAATTCTGAATTTATTTCAGGAAAAAAGTAAAGCTGAAAATGTATCAGCTTAAAATCGTAAATCCATCCCCAAAACACGCTCTGATAACTTCGTATCACAAAGCGAACTCCTAAATCTTAAGTATAGATAATCTTTATTTAGTAACAGCGTTAATGATTTTCTAAGGAGTATAAAATTTCGCCCGATCATCAAGTTTGGGTAAAAAAACGGGCTTTCTTGAAGCTCGCTAAAGGAACTGGCAGCAATTTATTAAGGTTTAAACAAGTCTATGCTGTTCCGGATGGCCATAAAATTTTCTTCCGTAAATCCGTTTGAACAGGCAACCTTAGAAGAAATAATCCTCCCTATAAGTCGACTTATAACACTAAAACTTGGCATTTTCCTTTTGGTCGGTGAGAACAGAGCTTTGAACTAACTACCCGCGGATCAAGGTGTTGATCCTTACTTACAGAGATTGGGTACCATTCTAATTAGGACATAAATACTGAATAGTATAGTATAGTATAGTAATACATACTCAAAAGGATGGAATTTTGTGAGATTAGCTGGCTTAGTTGCGGAATCTCATTAAACTTTACTAAGGAAATTTACCCACTGATATAAGATAATCGGAAGAACGGGAGCAAGTTTTTTGGCAGAGGAAGCGGGTTATGTTTCCGTCTAGCTTATCAATAAATGACGTAAGCCGTAAAACTTGAATAACAAATGGCTCCGAATTCTGCAAAATAAGATATGAAACCTTTCCTGGCGATGAGCCAATAAATAATATCGATGTCGTAAGGCGGTTTTCATTCCAACGCCATTTTAAATGTTAATTGAAGGCAGTAGATTTATTAAAATAATATGGTACTACTTATGAAATTACACGTATTAAGACTAATCAAGGTAATAATAACGGACCGTTAAATTCGAATGTTCTCAGTTACGCAAATAATGAGGAAATATTGCTTCTAAACTTTTAGTTTCATATTAATTTAATGACATTTTACAAGCCGCATTAAATTTTATTTATTATTTTTTATGTACTGAGTCACTCTTCATGTAATAAAATGATAAAGAGTTTATTTTCAGAGTAAAATGAATTAATGATGTTATGGTAGATGAGAATAATTTCATTTTTTACTATTAAAATAAAACACTTTGGTACTACTTTTGTTAAGCTACTTTTTATTAATAAATCTTCCGACCGGTTTCAAGACAACGCGACTCTTTTCAAGAGTACAATTGAACTCGGTCGGGAGATTTATGAAATTTATATAGTTTATAATGAGTAACTACAGCGCGCTTCTAACATAAATATCATTATTTTGAAATTTGATAAATATATTTTATGGGTTGTATTTGGGTCTGGAATCGATTCTTCATCCACAATTTGGTTCCTATTTGTCAAAATTCTTTACAAAAGCACTATTTAAGATAATTTCACGACTTGATGAAAGAAATGGTCATTTATCCGACAAGCAACATTGATCGATGAACAATATTATGACCAGGTTCTTACTTTATGTCATGTTATTTTCCATTAGAGTCGAGTTTTCGTGTTGCGATTTCAACACTGCAGCTCGAATGTGATTTGTTGATTCCGTGCTAAAAATTTAGCACGCAAGACTTGCATATATCCTCGGGGTGATTGGGCCCCACTAATACCACGGTCCACGTACGGTGGAGTTTCAAGGCTTCGAACGTCACAATTGTAATGAATAGCCGTGAGCCGGGAGCGAGCGTGAGAACAAAGCATAAACAAACTGAAGATAACAAAATGGCGGCGTAATTCAGCTTTTTTCTCTCATTCAATCTCCTCTACACGACTCCCATTTTTTTAAAGGAACGGCAGCGATAAAATAAGAATATGCCTACGGAATGCGTATCGAAGTGTGTTTGATTGAAGCGCTGCGAGATGGGACGGTCGGCCGGAGAAAAAATGTTGTTTCGTCGGTACCTAGATCCCTAAATATCTAGACTAGAGATGCCGGCCAGCATTGTAGGCCTACAGTACTCAGTACCCCGTACTGATGGCCGTGTCAGACCAACAATGCGCGTGCACATCGGGTTAATGCATACCCCGCGTCTGTTTAGGATGCCTCTCTAACTTTGTGAGATAAATTACACAACACAGCAAACATCTCCATTACCAATTGTTAAAAAATAACACGCTAGAAAAAACGAGAATAAAAACACAATTTTTGTTTTAGTTTTGTGAGCCTACGAATTAGGACTCACGATGTAAAACACGGGATTATTTTCCGTAGTAAAAAAAACAGCAATAAATTGCGCGCCGTATATTTAGGTGTTCAGTGTTATACATTGAGTCCAGTTTACGAGTTTTGCTAATAAATCAGGACGGCGAGTGGTCTTCCGAACAGTTACGATGGGTGAACACAAGTCTCTGGTGACCATTGCTCGAAGCTTGTGAGGGCATCTGAATCCAGAATTAAACTACCAAATAATTAAATTCTCCGTGCCCTTAAAATGTAATCCTCAGAGAATCATTCATTTCTATTGTTTGAGGAAATGTGAAAAGCTTTCAGGATTCACGGCGGTAAAATCCTATTTACAGTTAATAAAATTATCGAGTTCATTACTTATAATATAATATGTAAGTGTGTTAGTTTGTTCGAACAATGGGCTAATGATTAATGGAGAAAGCCGTTGAACACATTTATCAAAAACTTTTTCATATCGAGAAAGATAGTAACGTGCGGTATGTATAGCGGGTCTGATAAAGATACTCGGTAATATTTTGGTCGGATAACCCGAATTTATCGATAAAAGAGTTGAGAATTTTCCCCCTTGAATTAATCACAATAAATTCATAGCTAGGTAACTACATTGTTACAGAAGCGTCGTGAGGCAATTTCGCGAGCATGTTTGGGAATTTTTACTGAACGCTAACAGTTGCCGTTTAGCAAATCGTCAGAAATTACTTTAAGGTCTACAACAGAGGAATTCCCATTTAAACTCCGAAATATCCCAGCGATTTAAATGAGATATGCTACAGAAGTATATGTCTAACTATTATACTGCTCGGATTTGGATTGACTCGTCTGTATGGGAGATGAATAGACAGCTATTTCTTTTTTACGGGTAGATTAGTTTTTAAAAAAGCCAGAGATTTCGATCTTAATAATGTTTGTTTAACCTTTAATTTGTGTTTCATCGAAAACTACCATTTTTTAAACACTTTTTATGGTGAATGTTGCGGTTAAGTATTATTTCTGCAAAAATACAATAGTTCATTATTTAATTTTTATTTACCCAAACGCAGCTACTTTTGGTGATTTTTTGGTCGGTATACCGTAATTTCATGACGTTATGAATCCAATATTGAGCTCACTAACCTGAAAATAAAGAGAAGAACAACATTAATTTTTATTAGTGTAATAAAATAAGCAGCAAATTTCTTAATGCGTATAAAAAACAATAAATTTACCTACGCAACATTCGATTGGTAGATAGTAAAAGTACCATCATTTCGTCATAGCAGCTTTTGTTTGGAACACATATAGCTTTTATGGGACGCGTTTCAAATAAATATCACTATAAGGATTTGTAATTTCTAATACAGTAAAATAGGATTTATGCAAATGAATGAATCTTGTAACAGTATTACGATCAACGGACTGACGTACCACCAGCCGAACAGTGATTGCTAAGTAGAAAGTATCTTCTTGCACAAAACTCACCAATGGCCGTCTAGTCAATCGCAAATTATATAAAATAAAAAAGATGATTGATTAACATGTATTTGAAGTTCGTAAGTGATGCTGAAGGCGAGTTCGTTGACCCATGATTGGTATACTGAAATCTAAACTTTCACTTGTTCGACTGTGAATTATACTTACACATAACGTGTAATTAAAATTTGCGAATAAAATTCATAATGTGATCTCGACACAAAATGGCTGTCGAAAGTTTTGTTTTTGCCGACAGCGTTATAAACGTAATATTTGATTACCTTTACACAAAAGCAGAGAGATCTCGAAGCATTACGATTTCTAGTTTCAAATTAATTTCCATTCGCTAGGAGATTTGCCTTAATGACATTAAATTAATGGAAAAAGTATTGCTTTTTGGATTAATTTTAATTTGTATACAAAACTTGCAGAGTTGGTACTAATGGATATAAATTGGATCACGATCACTCGCTAATGATTCAACTTTTGTTATTCGTTTACAGGAAACGTCAGTAAAACAATAAAAGATAATGCAGATAGTAGGGTACAGTGGGTATCGTGTTGGATGTTGGTCGAGGACATTCTTTGCAGGGAAAAGGACATGCATAGCGTAATACACAGTTCACCTTGGTTTTACAAAGAAGGGAGATTACATTACCTGGAATATAAAATACATACCTAGTCTAGTATAATGTTTCTCCTATATAAAGGGGCGAAAGTTAAACATTAAGCTAATGAATTTAACTGTTTCATTAAGTTCAATTATATTATCAAGTAATTGTTTTATTTCTTTGTCCGATAATGACTGTTCATTAGATATGAACTTTTAACGTAAAAAATATATCAATTTCAAATACTAGGTACACGTTTTCTACCGCATTGTCTGCAAATGCTCTTGGCATTTATGAACATAGTGCAAAAAACTCGTTAAAAATACATAAAATTAGTCATAATTTGAAGCTTAATTGAACTAAAATAAAAGTAAAAATAATTATCCAACCTTGGAATGGATACACTAGGGTCATAGAAACAATACAGTTTATTAGTGATATATGTAGTCGGTTCTAACATTAGAAACTAATTATTGTGATGATCATTAGGGTATTGAACTGGTTTTTCGTCATTAAAATACTATTAAGTACATCGGTAACTTGTTCATAGTCTTTCTAGGTTCGAAAAAGAATTTTAGAGAGAAGTGGCGTTCCCTACTTGAAAAATACTACCTTGCCTAGTAACAGCTAGTGACACACTACGTCACTCACTACGTCATCACTGGGCATCTACATCATCACTAGGTATCTACGTCATCACTAGACATCTACGTCACACATTTCAAAGTGTGAGTGTGGTCCTTAGACGGTGGAATTTGATAATAAGTGGTGTTATTAAATTAACCCTGGGAACCGTTTATTTTTATAAAATTTATATGGAAACGCCCCTTCTAGTTAATTATTTTTTCGAAGCTTCCTGGGGTTTCAATTTGGCTTAGGGCTACAATAAGCAGACGAAAACAAACAAGTTTATTATTTTAGTCTATTTTATGAATGTGTAATAATGTGCGATGTTTTATAAGAACCTTAGGGGTTTCCATTATTTTGAATTTACTTGTATACCGTATTGAACCATGTTAATTAAAATAAATGCTACGTACCAAAGATACTACATATTAGTTATTTTTAATAAATTTACAAAATTATAATTAGCTCGTAAAAGAAAATTGGATGGTAATACCAAAAAAGTATTTCTGAAGTGTTATTTTTCAGATTTTAAAACAACTATTCTCATTTATCCACTTTTTGTTTATTTTATTTTATAACTATCAGTTTTCATTTCAAATTAAAATCAGAATGATAAGTCAGAAATAATTTCAACTGAAATGTAATCATTGTGGATATAAACATTGAAATAGGTAGATTCTTCTTCAAAGGATATAAAGTGAACCATTTTACATATTACAAGCGACTATGAATGTTTTATTTTTTATTAGAAAAAAAAAGTAAACACTAAAAAAAGAGTGAAATTCACTGCTACAAAAAATAATAGAAACACAACCTTTTAAATAATATGTATATTGTATATTGCTCAATCAGCTGTAAGATCTCGATTGCTTGGTGAACAGTAACGAAACACTTACAGAAAATAGAGCAATATACTCGAAAGTTAGTAATCTAATCTTATTAAATTGAATGAAACAAGTCTCAATGTAATTCACGTCCTCTACCGTAGGAATGTAAATATAACACATATGAGTAGATAATATATATTTGTATTTCCAATCTAAAAAGCACTTTAGAAATGCTGCTGTTTTCGATTCAATTGATTTTGTGGATTATTGAAACAAGGCTAGAGTGGATATAAAAATAGCATTTGTACGGTATCAAATGATGGATAAAATCAATCGTGAAAATAACGAGAAACGAAAGCAGTAGAAAATCGTGTCATTCGCATGAACAAAAATCGGTTTAACGATCCCAAATAATACACTTCAAGAAAGCTAGAAATAAACGATTTCGTTTTTAGCGGACTTATGCTAAAGTTGGGAAATTAAAAACCATATTGGTTAATACATACCGCAAAATATGCAAAAAGCTTTTCCGGTGCTTGAAAAAGAAAAGCTCGGAAATAGAAACGTGAATAGCGATAGATCGCCGGAACAAATTTGTGATATCGTTTTTCATCAACGTCAAATGCCAGATTTTGGCATTTTTAGGAAACGCTTTTCCTATCTCTGTAATTTATCAATATCGTTTTTCATAAATGCTCCAATGAATAGAACAAATACATGGAAGTAGGAACACAGGCGAAAGGCTTTTAGCAGCCAAGGAATAAGGTTTCCCCTTCAAATATTCACGTCACTAACTTTTGACGTTTCACTAGAAATGGCTCCGATTCAAATTAGAATACAATTATTTCAAATAACAAGGGAATCATTTTAATGGGAACGGAATGAAATTGCGTGCTTTTTTATCCCATTAGATTGCATGTGTACTTATATCACGATCCTGCCTACAATCCTCTATGAATTAATTAACTATAAATATATTCATTGGCGATTTGGTTGGATGCAAATAAATAGAAAATATTTAACTCGACTCAATGTTTGTAGCACTCACATTGTAGTTTTCCATAATTATGTGATCAAACAACTTTTGTTTTAAACTAAAAAAGTAGTTTAAATAAAAAAGTAGTTTAAAACAAAAGTTGTATAATTTCACTGATTAATTTTGTTGATTAATTCGGCATTCACTTTTAAACACTTTATAATAAATTATGATTAAATAGTTTATAATGAATAACAACAAAGTGAGTGCTTGTAACATAAATTTCATGCAAAATAATATCTCAGGCCCCATTAAAATTTAAGGTACTTTCACTATTTTTTCTATTTTATAAACAATTATACAAAGGTTATAAACAATTTTACACAATTTTATTTTACCAAGAGTTAAACGACTGCTACAAGCGTTGATTCTGATTGAGCTTAAAAATACTACGCGTTTTTTTACTCGAGTAAATTTGACGAATACAAGAGAAGAATGCATTTCAACAACATTTGGGTCAATGCAAAATCAATTTACCAATTTGTATTGAAATGACTTGTAAAAAACTGTCGGTAGGGTAAATTACAGCGCGGCGTTATTACTCGCATATCGGCCGCGGCGGGTAAAATAGGGGAAAAGTGATTCCAAGGCCAAGTAAAGCCAGGGTCGTGAGTCGTGACAAAGTGGTCAGATCTACAAGGTACCTTCTCCGTCTCACCTCGGGACCAACTTACAACAATTTGTCACGATTTCTTTGGACCGCTTCAAATCCGCTCCATCTAATTGAATTATCAAATCGAAATCTGAATAGCCACGCTGTAGAAACAATACATTTATTAGTATTAGAAATATTTTATTGCAGTTTTATTCTGCTATAAATTTGACACGATTTCAGTTATAAAAACGGGTCAATTAACAGAAAAGTAAACGCGTAAATCACGATATATTTTTCCTTCATGGTAAAGGAAAAATAAATTTAGGTCTCAGCTTTAAACTTAAAAATATTATCGTACCTTTTTTTATTTTTTTAAAACTAATTACGGCAATTTTATAAATTACTTTTTAAGAGGCAAGACCGGCATTAGAATTAATTTATTAATAGACTGTTGAACAAATCAGAGAGTATAAAAAGCAATATCTTTTTAACAACCGAAATAATAACGATGATGATAATAAAGTACATGAATTACGTGTTAATAAAATGGTTGTATAATAACTGACATGCGTGAGAACATACTAATTCCCTTTTATAAAAAGATCTAATATTAGATGGTATCTTCATACAGTGTTTCGGTACAGTTTAGTTAACACCAGAGAAATGATTGAAGCCGCCATAGGTCAAACGATCAAACGTACGTATTGAAAAGCGAAACGAAAAATAGGTATAATTTGCTAGCCTGGGCGTCGGTAATTCAGATTTCATTAAAAGCGAATGGTTAAACATAGTTGATAATGTTCCGACGTGTTCACACGCGGTTGCTATTAATTCTCTTAAGTATTAAAGCGTTACACAATGTACTGCAGAGGTAATCATATTAGTGAGGAATGATAGAAGATACGGCTATGGACGAAATAGTTGGAGGGACATTACGAATATAGTAGACTAAGCACTAAGCACGCGACTCGATAGGTGACCTAGATCTAGACACGCCAAAGGTGCAACATTCGTCGAACAATGTATACATAAATTTGTCAAATTAATGGAAAATAAAACCATGAAGCACTCTTCAAAATACCCTCATTTTTTCCAAATCCTATTTTTAAATAGTATGCTAGTCGAGAGCGAAGGCGTTTCGGCTGGCTAGGCCATTATTATTATTATTATATTGGATAATTTATTAAGCGCCATTTTTGTTAGAAATCACCTCAAGGGCGCATACATTCGATATTCTTAGTTAATTCCATTCCCAACTTATGAATAAAGGATCTGAGACAACGATTATCTAAGAAATGATGCCATATACTACGTATGCCTCCAGAGAGCCGTAACCATGCTTGACTATTTTAAAAGGCATCAGGTTCTCGGCGTCCTGGTCGTCCACTGTTGACAATTCGTCGGCAGTTTGCGTCAGAGCTGCGGGACGTGGACTTGACTTGGGAGGATGCACGGGAGCTGGCGGCCGATCGCTTGGCCTGGAGGCAGTTTGTGGATTCCATATGCCCCACACAGGGAGCAGATATGGTATAATGATGATGATGATGCTAGTCAAATAGAATCGTACGTTTCCCAGAAGAGTGGCGAGGACTCGTGAAGGAAATGTATTTATTTTTCAGTTATGAAGAAACAATAAACAAGGGATAAAACTTATTTGAAATATTAGTTCTGGTATTTGACACGTCGTTTATTACGCTGGGAAATATAATTGTTCATACTGCCTACGTATTTATTTTGTACAAAACTCACAAAAATGTGGGTATTCCATAACAGTACGAAATGAATGCCGTCAGTTCTGTAAAGGGTAAAAAAATACCAACAATATCTTTCCGGGGATATTCAGCAAAATTAAATGAAAAACTTTTCGAGTATTGAAAATAATTCCCATATTGATGGTAAATCACATGTGATTTCCATTATTCTCATTTGAGAGAGCAAAAAAAAACCTTAACCCACATGACAAGGCGCGATTTGTTTTCCTTAGAACATAAACATATTTCATGCAAAATGCCGTAAAATGAATAACAAAAATATTTCAAAGAGTACCTATAACATAAATATTAAGGTTGAATTGTAAATCGAGCGAAAGTTTATTGAAATCGTTTGTCCGTCAGCGCGTTAAAAGGAAAGGATACGAGGAAATATCGGTAAGTGATGATTGTCATAAATTTTAAAATAAGTGTATGGGTCTGGCATAATATTGTACCGTTGGCTATGTAACAAAAGATGGTGTATTAAAATAATAAAATGGAAAATATAAAGGAGATGAAAAGAGCGAAGAGTAACGCATCTAATACACGTGAGGTGAAATTCGCAAAATTTGCAGAACAATCATCGTAAGGCATTCCTTGGTTAACCATACCCATTGGATATAAAAGCCCACTCCTTTTGCGAATTGTTCTAAGAATAAAATGAGTCTAACATCTCTGTTTTACTTTTAATTTGTAAGTGATATAAAAATAATTCATACAAACGTGCCATCTAATTTACATCAGGTAGGTTTCAGAGAAAAGCGCAAGAGGCGGGATTTTAGTACACTCCAAGCATGTTTACACTGATGATGATGTTACTAAAAATCAAAAACATTTTCTGAAGTTTAATGTTGCATGATTGAAGCATGAACTTTAAAGTACGTGTTTCTGAATAATAAATTTGTTACATCATTCGGTAAACATATTTATTCATACAAAAGAATATCAGCAAGAATGACTGAGTATGAAAAGTACAACGATCTTAATTTTATGCAATGACGTTTGTTCGGTAATTGGATGCATTGAATAAAGTTACAGGACTGTAATGGGAAACGTAGTTACTTTTAGTTTTTAAAATAAAGTGATGTGATATATAATGTAATGTGATATAGGATTTACGCAAACTTAAAAAAGCAATGGATAGAGAAGCAATAAATTAACATGAATTACGAATAGATACTGCAACAGCAGCACAATAAAAAACGCAAGTACGAATGTTTTACTCAGAAAGGTGACCAATATTTTTAGTAAGAGCAAAGATGGCCAATTATTATATTATATCTTTTTTTTGGTATTTCGGCATACTGAACGACATTGTAGATATCATCGAGACAATTACTTTGATATATTCACATAACTCAAAAACTACGTCATACTTAGCCACAACTCCACTGTACTGATCTTAATGCATCGCAATATGAAATGCAACAAATTGATAAACGAACTCACGAATCAAAAATATTAAATACGTAAGTTTATATTATAAGACACATACATAAGCCTTTACACGTGAAAGCTCTTTTGTTGTTTGATATATTGGTCTAGTTCTGATCACTTAAGATATAACACGGTATTAAAAGTGATTAAATATACGAGTTAACAGATACACATCTAATCGGAGAGAAAATTCAAGCGTCTCGAATCGAAACGCCAGATTCTGATGATTGGGTACACGCGGTCACGACTTTGATAGACACGTTATCGTTTAATTTGTTTGTCATCCGGAGTGCTGGCCGTCCACGGTCGTAGTCCTCGTCTGGTGAGGTCCATTGTGCCCCCGTGTCACACGGAGCCACCTCACCCGCCAGTCGGAAGCTGCCGGCCAATTGACCCTCGGTCCGCTGGTAATTGACTTCCATTGATGACAAACCGAGCCGCACGTCAAAACTGGTACGTGCTTCGGCCTACAGGGGCTGCGATTGCGAACGAGCTTCTGCAGAGTTCTTAGCGTGGTCGATAAAAAAAACGGTTTCTTTGGTTGGTTTCAAAACATTTTCTGCACTTATTAGAGATTAAATTTAGAACCGGATTAGTTAGAGTCCCTATATAAGAATCCCTAGGTTTGAAAACCACTCCACTCTAACTTGTTTTCTAATTTCCAGCAGTTGTTTCTGATATTTGAAAAATATTTGTATAGGTACATTATTAGAACGCGAATTCTTATTTTTTATTTTAAAAATCTTAACTTATTTTTGGCAGCGTGCATCCAACTTTTAATTTTTAATAATTGTTTTTTTTCTTCTTCATTTTATCGATCATGAAAGGTAATTCTGTAGAAGTTGGTTTGTGATCGCAGACCAGGGAGGACAGTGGACACGTTTCCCATAAATTCACAATAGCGGGAGACATGAGGTCTGCTGACCGTCAGAAACAGTATTCTGGACTATCAATGTGTATTTTATAAATCAATTCGTTTCCTATATTTTTATCTTCATGGCTAATCTCACAACCCCGAACCCGAACTTCGAGTATTACGGTGAATTTTCGACATCCAGCCAAAACACAAATGTATGAAAAGGAATGTACTTAATTTGTAAAAGTTTTCCATGCTAAGTTTTAGAATTTTTTTAAATTTATGTTTTGTACTTTGAAAACTGTATTTTTAAGATTTACTCTGCGCTATGTGCAAAAATCTTTATAATTGTATATTTTTTTATTGCAAAATTCACGGCAGCATTGGACAGACTGTCGCGAAAACTGGGACTCTATGCTGGACTGAAAGTCGTATGCGACACTTCGGAATGTGCGAGTGATTTTGCACCATAGATCAATCACCATTCCGAAGTGTCGCATACGACTTTTAGTCCAGCATAGAGTCCCTGAACTGTAAATTCAGTATAGATTTGGACATTTGAGAGTGGTCCGCAGTAGCCATCTCTGAAGTTGACAGGTGGATAGCGGCTATCTAGATTTATCGCATACCGCCGGAGGTTTGACGTGGAGAGGAGAACTATCCATCCTTGACAGGTTCAGTTCGATGTTTGGATGCTGTTTGGCGCAACTTTTGAACTAAGCGGAGATAAACAGTAAACTATCCCGCGGGACTTCGAACGAAACTAGTTACTTACACCAAATTTGCGCATATTAAATGAAGATTTGCTAATCAATATAACTAACTTACTAACTAACCATCACGCCGTTTTCTGTAGGGGTAGGCAGAGAGGAGAGAACGCCATACCACTCTGTCCTGACACCTTTCCCTCGCTTCCTCTACATTCATACATCTTCTCATGCACACACGCCGATTATTCCGACTTTTCACATGTCCGCTTTCAAGTACTTGTCGTACTTGATCATGCCATGTCTTTCTCGGCCTTTCTCGGCTTCTACATCCAGGCGCACTTGCATTTCAACTTCTTTTAGCCGTTCTTTCATCACTTATTCGCTCCACATGACCAAACCATCGTAAAAGCCCTTTCTTAATTTTGTCGATAATGCTTATCTCAGCCTTCCACTCTGCTCTAATTTCGACATTTGTACATCTATCATACATAGTTTTACCACACATCCGTCTGAGAGATCGCATTTTAACAGCATTCAGTCTACTTTCATTCTTCTTTTTCCAACACCTCGCTTATAAATAATGGTTGGTACCAGAACTCCGTTATGTACTGCCAGTTTTGCTTTTTTTGATAAGTTCTTATTTGCCAATTTATAAAGCATTAATGTAAATTTATATATTAAAATAATATAAAACTGGTATTTTTTTGTGATTCGATAATGGAAAACTTGAAAACATATAATTTATATGTAATTAAGTTGAAGATAATATTATTATTAAGTTATTGATGATGATAATGATAGTAGACGTAATAAAGTTATCTTTTTACCCATTCAAAATTAATATTATTGCAATAACTAGGTAGGTACTATATACCACATTGATTCATCCTATAAAAATAGTGTTAAATAATCAATATCACTTTAAGAAACTAAACAGTTTTATGTGCTAAAAGCAATTTAAGATCAAAATGATTAGAGCACAGTTACCCTAAATAATTTTTTTAATCCAATGAATTTAATACTCATTCGTTACTTGTAATAACTCAAAAACAGTTTGACTTAAAATTGATGAATCTTACAATTTTTAATAAGAAAATTTTACAACTAAAATTAATCGGTGGAAGTGGATATTAAAAACAGACTGATTACGATTTTATTTGTTTTTAATTAGTACAATAGCTGCAATATTAATTACATACAATATATTATCCATATGCATTAATTGAATCGAAATAATATTTATAAAACGTAAAATATATAACATTTAGGTACAATATGTTCATCCAAGTCCTTTTGGATCAGGTTAAGCCGTCGTAACTATTTTGTAGTGGTCTAGGTAGATAGCGTACAATTTGCAGAGAACTTTGCCCTTCCTGATTGGAACAATCTCACCCGTCTTCAAACGTCGACAAATAACAACGGGTACCCAACAAATCCAGATTGATGTGATTCGAGACGGTAGTTGTCCTCGTTTCGGAGCTATCATGCCAGCTCAGCTGTAGGCGCAGCCTTCCTAATTGAATGCAAACGGCATAATCTGTTTACTGAGTGAAATAATACTGTCGTTACTTTAGACTCCACACTCCTGAGTGGGGGCCTAAGGAAGGCTGAAGGAAGCTGAGGCCATTATCTTTAATACTTCCCTCGTGGCTCCAGACTGCTGATTGCTGTTAGGAATTTCTAGCGTTTGACATTGTGTCTGCGCGGACTTAGACGCAATTTGCTTTAGGATTAACTAGTTAGCATCATCCCGCGTATATACAATATTCACAATCAAATTAACTTCATTTGTAAAACTTCACCAGCTTCTATTCCCAAATGAAGCATGACCTATGTTATAAAATATAACACAATTGATTCCGTTACAGCGCGTTCGTTCTGTTCTTTTATTGCGTTTTTCATTAGTTAATGCGCTTGTTTCCGTTCATTTAGATATCTCACACAACTGCGATTGTTAATTGCGAGTTACTTTTTGAAAACCGTGAATTCGGATTTATGATTTAATAGGCCATGATATCGCCGTTAGACATTACCGAAAATTTTGGTCAAAGATTTGTGCTTTAAACGATTGTGTAACTCGAAAGAAATTTAGCTTTGTAAAAATATACGACCGATTATATTGATCGTTTTAACTAGCATTCTTTTTGAAAAGGATCTTACAAATCCTAATTCGCTTTGCCCGAGGCTTCGTATTATCACCTGTGAAGCAAGGCGCCATTTGCATTAGGTATAGTTAACAGTAAAATATCTTAAAATTCCGTGTATTTTTATTTATAGGTGGGTTATCAAAACAATAAAACGTAATAAAAGATCGACTATTGTTGAGTGAGATAAAATTCACATGGATTAATTAAACGATTTTTTGAGAATACAGTTTAAGGTTGAAACAATTAATTACAATATGAGAACAGTATGACGGCCTATTAGTGGAGGCAGTACCGTGACACCTATTATCAAGTACTAGTGGTATTTTTCAATTTGAATTCGTATAATCATACCTTCAATGCGATTGGTGTAGTTGCAAAAACCCGTAATTTATTTCTGAATGGTCAGCGAAATTGAATGGCAATTTTCAATTTGCAGGCGCGAGGAAAAGTACATAGGTAGACATTGTACATGTAATAATATTATCGCGGCTATTGACATTCCGAGCGTTCTCAATTCTTTGAAATGCATTTGTCTATCCTATTATTATGATTATGACAGTCGATACAAATTCCTGCTAAATACTAAAGAAAAATAAGATGCCTGCCTGTTCAATCATAAATCGCATTTGTACAAAATATTACCGATATAAAAATTTGATTTATTTGCCCAGTGAATTAAAATGTTCCCTTCTAGACGAGCGCTATTTTCATTACAAAAAAAGTGTGTTTAATCAAAATAACATTAAACACAATTAAATATTGGTTGATTGAAATGAGATCGCGTGCTCACTTGTTGTGAGGTAATATATTATGTTTGTATAATATAGAGGTTCTAGGGAGATAAATGAAATAGCAAATAATAGAAATGAGTGATTGTCCGATTTCCTGTGTTTGTTTCGTGCTTAGATACATTACGCGGTGTAGAACTAATCGCAGCGGCCAATTTCTTCGGTCGCTTTAATTCACAAGGGCCGGGGGGCAAAAATTTTAAAGCTCCGACGCGTTGCGTTGCTCCGATTTAAAAATACGGCAATTTGTATCGAAACGAGTGAAAAGGATCGGCCATTAAGAAAGAATTAGTACCTACAAGCCCCTCAATTTTCCCAAGAGCCGCGGACTTATGATATAATAAATTAAAATTATAACATTTATTTCACGGATCACTATCGGATCAGTGCGGCTGCGGGGTAAAGGTGAACCGGCCTTATTAACGTAAGTACATATCTTTACATAATGGAAATGGACCAGCAATGGGCAAGTCGCGAGGGTTCGCAATAATTTACGACCAGTTTTAGATAGCAGGAAGTAGAAGGCCTTTACTCATAATTAATTCTATGTTCAATTTAACATCTGACCTATGATATGTTTGTCAGGGGAGGATACGAGTACAACCGAACGATTGGAATATGAATGATAGAAAGGTGAAAATTAATGAGTTGAATGTTTAACGATCCGTAAAAAAATTGTTCGCTTGAATAGGAACCTGGCCGTTTAAAGGGAAAATCATAAGTGATAGTTCACAAAGCGGTGGAGTTTTTTATGAGGACTAGTCTATTGGGTAAAACCATAGATAATAGGTTATAAAAATTTATACAGTAAGGTTAAGATAGGTTGGGCCTAATAAAATAAATTAAATCAAATATTTCTATGCTGTACCTCTATAATACAGAGAGTAAAAACTTTAGTGAAATTTTGACAGCTCTCCACCGCTTTGTGAAGTATCACCAAATCATATGTAAACATGACTCTTTTCTCCGTACTAAATAGGAATAATGAAATTTTCTGAGTTAAGATGTATCGAATCTAGGTTAAGGGTCATGTTCACGTTGATGAAAATAAGAAGAATAAACAATATAATCCTCGAGCTGCCGCTGCCGGTGTGCACGGTGCGTAAGGCAAATGGACCGTTACAAGGTACTAGATTTCTACTTGAAACAGGCGCGCCTTTGTTCCTAATAAGCGTGCCGCAGTAACCAACCAGCGGTCTTTCGACTACCGTAATAATTTCACATCAATATCTGATATTGCATACTTGCATTCATACCTAATAATTGATTGTTTCTATCGTGGGCGCTTGATACAATTTGCAAGTGAAAATGTTTATTGTGACGAAGTAGCGGTAAAGGATTATGTTACTGAACGCAATTTGAAAGTTGTGATGCGAAATTGATACGCGCTGTTGTAACCGAGTTAAGCCTATAAACAAACACTGTATACTGTAAATAGAAACCTAATCGATTAACTACTGCCATAAACTATCTACGTTTAAAACAAAGCAATTAAATTCCTAAAATAATTCAACCCAATATATCGGATTTTTTATAGTTTAATCAGTAAATACTTCAAACACCAATCCAAAACACTGCTCGGTTCTGAGAAGCAAAAAGTTGATTTCAAAAAGTCAGTCAGGTTTTAAATATCTTATACGGGACAGAAAATTGTACAGGTTCTTGTGCAGTTTGCAAACTGACCCGTATAAAGCGAAAACTGTATGTAATATTGAATGGTCGGCAAGACGTTTGGCTGACCTGACAGTTAATGTTTATTGTGTAAACGTTGAGGTAGATATTGATATATTGAATGTTTTTTAAAAGGAACCTTAAAAAAACAAATACCTAACATATTTACATTATTAGCTATATGAATAATTTCCTGTGAGCAAACATACGATAATACGCGATCGCGCTTAAAAATATACATATCTGTTGTTTGATCACAGATCAGTACCGACTCGGTAATAAGCGACGTGATAACGATTTCTTACCCATGGATGTTTAACGTTTTCGCGATCACAATGGAACACGCGTTAAAAGTTATCGATCGGGATTATTAAACGAGCGCATACTAGTCGCGAGCCATTTCCCGAGATATATCTTATTCGCACAAATCTTCATTCAATCTTTATTATAATTAAGCCGGTTTTCGGCAAGCCAAATATTGAGAAAAGCAGTCGACATAATAAAAAATCCGACAAGCGCGATGATTTGACGTTTGACGTAAGGCCGCGATATAGCGTAGATCGGCTCCCCTCGGCTCAGATCGTCAATGATCGGCTCAGCGATCGCGGTATTGAACGGTATGTCATTGTGATCGCTCAAATCGTTAGCGTTAGCACGTGATTAGCACGCTTTTAACTACGTCGATAGTTATCTGTGCTTGAGCTACTGGCGTGTCTATTGACAGATTGTACAGTTTTCGGTCCCGTATAAAGTGCGCATAACGATAAATTATTTAACGACAATAAACATCGATTCAAATCTCTTACTATGTCTAGTGTCAAATGACGCTCCATCGCTAAAGTACGGAATCAAAATTGGACATTTAAACAATTGTTTACATTTTGGCACAAATGTATCCATCCACCGAACGGTCTTCATAATAATACCAACCCGAATAGTGAGCTGTAAACAATACCATTATGTAATCAATATTCCATTTTCATAATGAGGTAAATAATACAACCGTTAATGTATTGAAATCATGTAGAGCGGAGACTTCCGCAACAGAAGGCAAATGAATGGTATGTTTTAGAAACAACACACAAGCCAACTTTTGGGATTTCAACTTCATTAAGCCATTCATGCCATCTTGTTTTTTTAACCTAGACGCACGTTCTGAGCAGAAATAACACACATCTGATCACTGATCACTGATCATTAGTTAATTTACTGTTAGCAGTCGAAAAATACGTATTTTTTAGAAAGAACACACCTCCATTTGTGTGTTGTTTCTAAAAAAAATAATAGCACAATCCCATTTGTTTTAGTAACAACACACATCCACGTTTTAAAAATTTTTTTAGCGCTGTACGGATAGCTTTAAATATATAAAAAACACACAGTAAATATCTATTTTACCTCCTATGATAAGTGTGTATTGAAAGAAAAAATATTGTACCAGACAGTTTTTTGTCCGTCCTGTAAAGTTGAGGTTGCTGGATGTGTGCTACTTCTGAAAAACACGATTCAAATACTAATATATCAACAAGAATGGCTTGTCGGTGATTTAGAAAATAGATCAAATATTCAAATATTACGAATAAATTACCATGTCAAATGATCACAAAAATAGTTGAGAATGACGTAGGATTTATTGATTAACTTATTAATAGAATTAAATACAAGTTTTTTATACGAGCAGTTGGGCCTAATGGACATTTTGAGTCCAAGTAAAACGATGATTTTTAACTTGTAGCGATGTCTGACATAATATTCATGAATCAGATTGTGGTCTAGTGATATAGTCAAGGACTACGGATTAGAATCTCTAGGTTCGTATCCTGCCTTTTCTGCTTTGTGGCACAGTTATCTCCGACTATATGAAAGTAGCCACAAAAATTAAATACTGATGAGCGGTCTAGATCATAATAACTAATACAATTAATGTCAGAGTTTTCGTTTTTTTTTTTGTATAAACGTGCATATTTAGCTAAAAAAATATGTTTGTCGTGGTGTAGCGGTAGGTGGTGTAGCGGAGGTCGCGGGTTCGATTCCCGATGGGGGTCAATACGAAATATTTTCTTAAATGTGATTTTCACATAAAATATTTAATGTGATACCTTGGACTGGCGCTGAAGCGTAAGACTGATCATCTTACCTTCATGTGCCAAAATGATTAAGATTCACTGCGCTTGGTGTACCAATGCAGTGCCCTAAGCTCCATCGGGTGCGGATAAGGGAAAGTAGTAGTAGTAGTAAATGCAATGATTCGTAGAAAGATTATTATTTTACGTGCTTTAGCGTGAGATAAAATAGTCGTGGTACCTAATAACATATTATAATATATTTTTAATGAAATCCAATAGGCGAAGCAGTCCGCAGACTATACCCAGTAGACGATACCCAGACGTAAATTCAGATTATAGTAACAAACATGAAAGCAAAAAAACGTGTTTTGGCAAGAGTTGCTCTAATAAAACTAAAAATAAAAACAATACTTTGAAACTAAAAAAAACATAATCTCAAGTACAAAAAACATAGCAGAATTCAGGCTGGGAGTATTCTTACCCTAACCAGATCTCCCTTGCCACTTACCCTAACAATATGATAGTTTACATTAGACCTTCGCGGGAATAATTCCTCGGGTGTGTTTATCCAATTATTACTATAAATGGAAAAACGATAAAAAAATAATAACAAGGGATGATCGGATCAACATAGCAAGGGTCCAAAACGAACGATAAAATAATTTACATTATCGAGCAGATGCTATTACTTATCGAAGTTCACCGATAGGGGTTGAGGCTTTGTGTTGGCTTAAATTAAATTACGTGTAACAGGTGGTATAATTCAAATGGCAATTTCGTTCTTTGTTTTGGTCACGGTATGAATTCGAAACGCGTGCTTTGATAGGGAAAAGTTGAAATTCATTATATTGGAAATTGGAGATGGAGGTGTTGCGATGCGCAGGAAGAATGGAGAAGATGGCGCTCGATGGGTATCGAGATTCCTACAACAATGGGAACATAACGGTGGATGGTGCCGGTTATTTTCTCCAGGAAGCAGTAAAACTTGATTGAATATAAACTTTTATTGTAGCGCTATCATTATCGCCAATAATTGACTTTTTACGCCGCCACGACAATGGCAACACACAGTCTAGTTGGCGGACAATTGCCTATTAGCGGGTCAAATATAACAACGAGAAGACTTCACATTGCTACGGAGATATTCGGTTCACATTTTACAATCGAATCTTTACGAAGCATGATTGATGTTGTCTGCGCCAAATCAGATAGGATTACGAACAGTAAACAATAAGAAAGTACATCGAACTGTTCTAACGGAATGAAATTAAGTACACTTCCTATTTAAGATCTAACATAATGAATGCTATATTTTTGTTCGGTTACTTACAATGTATTGAATGTTCTCACCGAAGTACAGAGGCGACTGCTACACGTACTACTACTTGTTAGACTACAATGCAATGGTGCAGCGTGCACTAAAAGGCGACTAAATGTCTCCCTGAGGATTGTAGTTAGGAGTTCGATTGAAAACGATTCATTAAACCGGGGACTTTGGGTTCATTTCGTGCTCTGCCATCCGGAGCGGGAACAAAGAGACTATCGGTATCAAATATTATCTTTCCCGAGAGAATGACATTAATGGATTGTAGTTTGAATGCAAGTGTAAAAATATAGAAAAGTAAAGAAAAATGTCTATGGATAGAGAATTATGTTTTAATATTCTATAAAAAAAAAGAATAAGGCTGTCTCGAATATGAAAATTTATTTTGCGAAAGGCATTACAAATACTAAGTCCTTGAGAAAACGAATTCAGTGACTTTCCAGGCTTTATGGTAAAATTATTTCGGTAAGATTTTTAGTAACGGTTTCCGTATTTTCAATACTTCTTTGCAAAACAATTTTGTAATAGCCTCTAAGCTGCTTTATGATCGATATAAAGAAGGAATTATATGACACAATATCTATACAACAGTATAGAAAGAAATACTAATAAAAATAAATATTTGGTTATTTTACGATACTTTCAAACAGGTCGACACAGCGCTTGTCAAGTAAACAAAGGAGGTAAAAAGATATAACATTTCTAGTTTACGTATCACACTTTGTATATATTATTTTGTTCTCTATTATAATGTTTTTTGTTACGTCCCGTGGATATATCCTGAAAACAATTCCTATAGAGATACGACCCTACATAAAAAATATGAAACATGTATTCATAAACCTGAATTCACCCTTTTTACATGACATGTACTTGCTTAAACAATTTACGTCAGAAACAATACTTACCTTTTTTCAGTTTTCGGTTCAGCATGATACGAAACCCTGGTGATTACTTATACTGTGGACATTAACAGATCCCTTGATTATAAAACAAAGTTTTTAGAAATAATAATCAGACTCATATTATCAATTTATTTATTGTACGTTGATATTTAAAAGAAAATGCCGGTAAAAGTTTTACGAATTATTACATAAGAATATTGGGGACGACGGGCGAGTAGTGGTTTAATGTAGACGTGAAATGCAGATCTTATGCATCACTAGTGAGCAGTGTGCAGTGTGCAGTGAGCAGCGAGTACAATCTACTCCAGCCGCGGTAATGTGAAGATTCTGATAGCAGTCTGAGGGAATGCTAACGAGTTCCCAACGTGATGTTACATGTTACGTGTTACGTACTTGATAGGGTGATGAAGGGCAAATATAATAAACAAGGTGTGCAATGAACACGGAAACATTGCGATAATTCAGCCAATTGTTGTGTGCACACAGTAATAATACAGAACTAATTTAGAACGTAATAAGTAAAACCTGCCCTGAGAAGTAAATCCGCTAACAGCAGGTTTATACACCGTATCTCGAGCAATAAATGGGAAAATAAATTTATGAACTGGATTAACAGACTTCTGACCGAAGAGCGAAATTTGAATTCGGACAAAGAGTTTAATTAAATGAGCGATAAATTCTATAGTAGATTGATGTTCCGGTCTATAAATAACGCTGGCGAGTGATGTGAAATTCTTGGGAAATGCCTCCGAGCAATACTGCACTGTGATATAGAATGATAATGAGAGTCATGAAAAATTGGAACATTCCAGACGTCGGGTATCGGGGGAGGACATTATTCATTTGATAACCCCGAGAGGTTCATCACTCTGCACGAGAGCGGGGTAAGGGGCGGTTTACAAAGGAACAAATGGCGGGAATAAAATAAATCTGCACATATTCGGGGAAAGAATGATCACGCTCATGGAGAGAAATCAACTGAGGTTATGATCATTAAATATGTTATCTCGTGTATTCCGCCATAATAAGACATAAAATATGAGCGCCTACATTCTACATAGATAACGACGGTAAGTAATGCGAAAGTTAGTTCAGAAATCTGGTAGAATACACAGAAAACTTTAAGAATGAGAGTTCATCAAAGTGCATGGGAACAAAGTGGCTGTCTTGTATATGGAAGTTGTAAACAACGAAGTGAGCGGGGTCTAGTGTTAGTCAAAAACAAATACGGCAAATTAAAGGCAGTGCATTGTGTTCTCTTCCGTTAAAGTTTAGTTAAACAAGGGAAGTGCATTAAAGTTCAAATCGCATCAACTTTTCCCGAAGTTGGAACACAATTGTATACACTGACACGAGTAATTCCGGAACTAGTTCGGCGCTAATCGGCTGCACCAACATGACGTCTGCTATTTTACGGCGTTTGTCGTGGGGATTTGATACTGCTTTCAAACTGCCTTTACTGGGCTTTCTAATGCAGATTTATGTGTGCGTATTGTACGCGTATGTTCTTAAATCTGAGAGCCATAGTCAAATGATTTAGGTATTCTCAAAAGTTACAGGATCTCAGGATTACACGAATGAGGATATGCAATTGTTGAAGAGACTTGACAAACACACAAAACGGTGGCGGTGTAACACAATTAGCCCGTGTAACCGGCGCTGTGTGATTAACGCAAACCAGGATTTACAAAGCAACCGAGCGTCTAGTTCAGAGTCATTTGCACTCGTCAGTAGTGTATTGTTTGGTCGGCGGCTCCCGAGGGCGGTAATAGCGCAAACACGAGAAAAGCCTTTGTCCGTGTTATAAGCTACATAAAACAGGGGGCTCTTGCTAATTTCATGACAAATTTGTTTGCCTCAAGAGGAGAAAGGTGCGGAGACGAAATTATTCCATTTGGACCAAATAAGTAATTCATATTTTCAACACGTACGACTACACTTTTTTCAAACGAGCTAACGCGAGTAATTAAAAAGGGGTTCGTGTGTAGAAAACATACGAATCAATAACGTACGTACAAAGCAGTAACAGTGTACGCGGTGAAAATGACTGTGTTTGTTAAAATTACACAATTACAAGGAAGTTTTTACGAATAAATCACCTGATTTTAGTTCTCTTATCCCGATAACACAATGGGGCGTTAAAACAGCCAAAATTAATAATCGAAATACTTGACAAACTCGAAACAATAGTAAGAAAATCGTACCATATTTTTGAGACGGGATTTATAAATCCGTAAGCTAAATCTACCATAAAGTCAAAGTTTCAGGCAAAAGAAAGTCTTTACGATCATAGTGTTGAGGTAGGTAACAAATAACTCTGTGTAGACAAAGTTGTACGAAGAAATCCGCTGTTCGCTCGCGGGCCGTTTGTTATCTCGGCTCACTGTGTAGGTACTGTGTACGGTGCGCGGTGTACTGTTATGTATGGACAAACGCTGCAAAATACTTCAAAGGGCTGGAAAATTTCACTTTACATTTTCTGGGACAAAAAGCGCTACGCCACTGTTTAAAGAAGAATTGGTGGAAAGTTTTCATATAAACACAGTATTGTTCAAACAGTGTCCATTGTTCGGAAAGAAAATAAGTGTTTAGGAAATATGGAAAAGAATCTGCAGAAAAAGTTCTAAATAAATGTGAAAAAATGAAATCTGAGAAATCCATAAAATACCTGGGTGTAACTATAGATACCCAACTTAGATGGACAAATCATCTTGAATTAATTGTCAATAAATTAAGATATCTAACCTATATGTTTAAACGCTTAAGTTACTATGTCCAGCTTAATATTATTAAAATGGTTTATTATTCATTGGTACAATCATTGCTTTCTTATGGAATAATTGGGTGGGGGGGAGCTTTTAGTAACCATATCAAGCCTCTGGAAATTGCTCAAAAATTAATAATAAAAATAATGCTCCATAAAAATAGAACATTTCCCTCCCTCCAACTGTTTCAGGAAGCTAATTTAATGGGATTAAGACAAATTTATTGTCTGCAATGTCTTAAATTTGTTTATATGCACCAAAACTTTTTTACTAGAAACTCTAATAGGACTAGTCAAAGAAGGAACCGTGTGCTAGAAATCCCACATTGTAAAACGAGGCTAGCTCAGAGACACGCACATTTCATAGCACCAAAACTCGTAAATTCTCTGCATTCTGATAAAAAATATAACTATTTCAAATTTTTCAAATTTATTCTCGTTTAAAAAACTTATAAAGATCTGGATACAATCCAAAAATATAGATTCTTTCTTTTTATAAAATAAAATTCGTTATATTTTAAAGTAAATTCTTTCTAACCATCTATATTATGTAAATACTGTTTCTTCCCCTCTTCCTTTACTTATATTATAATTTTTTTTTTAATTTCTAAAAAAAAAGTTGTATAATGTTAATTGCCAATATTATAAGAGCATCTAACAGACATTTTTTGTATACCCACGAACAGGCTCATGCCTTTTGTGGGATTTTTGTTTATATATATAAAAAAAAAAATTAAAATCTTTTTCTATGTATTTATGTTACTTTGTAATTTTCTGATAAATTGTATTCACATAACATGTATTTTGATGTAAAACAAATTTATTATTAATAAATAAATAAAAAAAAAACTCGAAATACTGTTTTTTTTTGTAAAGATTGTAAAATATATATTTGAGAAGCCTTTCCGGAAACAAAAATGTAATTTTTCTCAAGAATCTTGATGTGTGTTCAATCATTTTAATAGTTGATTGCTTACAAAAATACAATATTTATTTGTGTTAATTTGATACAATAGTATACAGGTGAAAAAAAATTGGAAAGGTTAAAAATAGAAACATGGGGTGGTTTTCCCGAGTAAGAGACAATGTTCCCATTTCTACTAATGGGAATAAATAAATTACTCAGTGTAGTTTACATTCTTCCATCCCAGTTCCTTACAGTCCTCTTGACCTGCAGACCGGATGCGGCGCGGCGCGGCGGTAGGGAGGGCCGAGCACCTTGTCCGAAGGTACGGCCGAACATGCTGTCGTCTCTGTCAAACCCCACTAATTAGAGGGAGAGGCCCTTGGTGAACTCTTGTCGGGTTGCTTGCTCGGCGAACATGTGTGATATGTAATGTACCGGAGGACCGGTTACGTATGCCAACAAACATTATCTGGTTCTCAAATATTTATACAAATATAAATAAACCAAAATGTGATATCACATCATGTAATTTTATACGTAAAGCGAAAATAATGTTTGGGTGGTGCTTAAGAAAAGATTTGGAAGATCTTCATTCCTTATTTTCAATTCTGTATGGAGTTCAAAATCCTCGCATTATTATTTGTGCCTAAGATACAGAAATATAATAGATACATTCAATCTAATCATCATCATCATCATACCATATCCGCTCCCTATGTGGAGCATATGGAATCCACAAACTGCATCCAGGCCAAGCGATCGGCCGCTAGCTCCCATGCATCCCCCCAAGTCAAGTCCACGTCCCGCAGCTCTGACGCAAACTGCCGACGAATTGTCAACAGTGGACGACCAGGACGCCGAGAACCGGATGCCTTGTAAAATAGGCAGGCATGGTTAAGGCTCTCGGGAGGCATACGTAGTATGTGGCCTTACCAGCCGAAACGCCTTGTTAAATTCAATGTAAACTCATCGTTAAATAATAGTATATAGTATAGATGCTGAATTTATTAACAGTGCGCGACATCTTGTCATTCGTGATATCTACTTAACAAAAAGAGACACGAATGACGCTATTCATAAATAATGTAAGCTATAAAAAAAGCTCTAGCATAATAGAAAAATGAACAAAAAACGTAGGATATAAAGACGTGCAATATACTCGTAAACTACTAAATGAAGGTAATAAAGATTTTTTGATGCGCACGTGAAACGTAACATACTAAAACATCGCGATATTAAAAACAATAATACTTGTGATTCCCAGCGGGTTTGCGGGTGTTATTCGGCACCGCAATAAAAGTAACAAGTAAAAGCCAAATAAAAGTTTGAGAAAGTGCGGCTGAACGCGTTTTGTTATTGCGGTCGTTGTTCGCTGGAGATCAGAGTGGACCACTAGAGGGATACGCAGCATCCAACTCAGCCTTATCCAATCACGAAACATCATATCAAATCAACACACCAACGAATATTTATCTTTGTTTGTTTACATTTTCTATAACAAACACTGATATTTTTTATTTGTGCTTGTTTAACATTGGAAAAATTAAACTTATTTCGTTTTGTATTTCTTTTTACTTAGACGCATCATAAAATATTCTAGAAAATAATCCTACGGATCTAGATCTGATGGTACAATGTTTATAAGGGATGTTTCTGAACGGGTGAGTTATGGCAATGCACTATTAATATGTGAATATAACTAGGAATTAAACCAGGGCTATCATGTACTAAAACACGTCTGCAAAATTCTCACAGATGTGTAGGATTTTTTAGTTAATTAGTTTGAAATAAACACTATTGAGGAAGGGTAGGATTTAATAGGGAAATCATTTATATAACCCGCAGATCTACCACTCGGTACCTAAATCAGAAGCTTATAATCACGGGTACGACGTGTAAACAATGTTTTATTAATAAGGATAGAAAAAAATACTAAGTGCTAGAGCTTGGAGGAATCACTATATTAATAATAAAAGCTGGAGTCATTATCAACGCTAAGGCTTGATTTATCGGGAACCTGCTTAGAGCGAAACAATAGGAAAATATTTATTATTTACTCTGCGAAGTCGACAAGAAATTTATGGCTCATTTAACAAGAACTAAGCGCCATATCGAAAAAAGATCTTTTCAAAATCTTTACGAATAATTTTATTCCTTTTTTCGTGGCAGATTTATAGAGCACAATCTGCCATCTATTTTAGGCAAAGGAAAGCTCCCGATTGAGCGAAAGTTCACGTGATCCACAATAGTAACGCTCTAAAGTTTCATGTTTATGGGAAGTTAAAAATAAGTCAATTTTAATATGCACCCATTATGAATACCTGTTAATAAAGTTATTACACATTACAAAACTGTAATCCAACTTCTACACTAAGTTGTTAAAGACATAATACTTAAAAGTAATGTATTCAAATTTTTGTGAGTAGAACAAAGCATTTTTTCGTGTAGGGAAAGAAACATGCGTAATTTTAAATGTTAATTCTGCAAGAACTTAAAACATTTTGAAATTTTATTGTATTTTATACACAGAAAGGTAACTTTAGTAAAGCAATCTTTACCGTAACGTAATTTTTGAAAGATCATAGTAACAATGTCATGAACTCTATACACAGATTACTAGGACCGTTTTATACTTTGGTGATCAATGAAAGAAGTTTAGTTTACAAAGAATCAAATATGTTTTATTTTCTATTGTTGTGTCGGTTAAGGCAATGTAAAATTTGACCATTTAGAATGCGTCACGCGTAATCTCTTTGGCATTGCGGGAATAAAAAACACGACAGTAATAATCGAAGATTGACTTGCCATGAACATCTCATATGTGAAAGGTGATGTATTGTAGAGTCGAAATCCCATAACCCAGTACATGATGGATGGGAGTCATCTCTTCCTCGAAACGCTTACCTGGAAATAAAAGGAAAACATTGATAATTATTTATTCCAAGAAACAGACTACGCGAGATGAGCTTTCGACTGAGAAAGTTTACTGATAACATTCTTATTTACTGAGCAGCGAGATAAACATCTTGAACTTTGTTGTTAAATAGACGGCTAATTGCTGAATGGAAATGTTTCTACATATAAAATAAACATTACGATAAATTAATTAAATTTGCAAGTTGTTAAGCTATTTTCGCTATTTTACCAAGGTTTCATATACGATTTTATGATACTAATATGTTTACTTAATAAAATAATATCATCTTCAGAACATTAGTTTTTCTCGGTTTTCGATATCACTTGCTTTATACGACTATTTTCTTTAAAATGCGCTTATTTTTTACAAGAAAATTGTATCAATTCGCTATTTTTACAAGAAAATTGTATCAATTCGCTGTTACAAACGACATAGGTAGTAAAAAAGCATAATAAAGTATTTTTTAACGCCATGGCCCAATCGCAGTCCAATATTTGTCTATGTAATCAGAAAAGAAAATTGTTAAATTAAATTAAATTTGTTAATCGCGGCTAAGACGGTTGATACGCGTACCTACACCAATAAAAACACTGGAGAGGAGAAAAATATTAAAACATATTTTAATGGAGTACGATGAAGATTCATTTGATTCAGATTAAGGGCCCTGTAACAATACCGATAAAACATTCTCCATAAAGCGGTTTTTATTTTTCGCGACAACGCAACGAGTTCGTGACAAAAGAAAATGAAAATATGGACCCGGAAGGCTAAAGAAAATAAAAGGCACTCCAACAAAACCGGAATAAAACTGAAACCCAACACAAATCATAAAGACAACCACAAATATAGGCCTGACGGGGAGGATGTAGATGTAGAATGTACAATGTAAAGAACATTAACAGCGAATTGGAGGATGAAATATTATATTACCGAAATCTCGTGTCCGGAAGAACAATTTGTTCCCGGATGCACTTGAGGACCATGCTTTTTAAAATAACCGTAAATTTTCAAAATTGTGGAAAGTGGAAAATAATTATTTTTATGTACCTATATAAAAATAGCATAAAACATATATTTGATTTAAATTATGAACGACCAAAAAAATCTTTGGATTAATAAAGATATTCAAAGGTACAAATCCCACAGTTTTACAATAATTTGTCTAAATTATTTTTGCTACAAAACGAAATGAATATTATCGCGTATTTTTCTATGAGTGGTGAATTTAATGTATTAATCTATTAATATTATTTGACTGAGCTAAAAATTGTACTAACATTATTTATTATTGTGGTACAACTGCCATTTACTTATCACCATATAAGACGTTGACATTTCCAGAACACATATCTAGTCACAAGAGATTTGTGAATATCCCGTTTGTGAACAAGAAACAAGACACTTCGACGCACTTTATACGCATTGCTGGCAATAAAACGACACTACTGGCAAAACAACTTCAGATTGTGCGAAATGACGTAGACGGATGAATTAAAAAAGATGGATACGGAAGGGAGGCAACAAGTACAAAACGATCACATTTATACCATAATGGCGGATGCAACGATCGGGTGGAAGTTTCCCTTGTGGTAAAATCGTTTATTTTGAGGTTTTCCTGATAGGGAGGGAAATACCGCATTCGTTCGTACTCCAGCTGATAGGGCCTTTAGAGCCCTTTCCAGCGTCTCGTAGATGCGGAAAGAATTGGGGCGCGGGAACTTTTTATTGCTCCAACTCTTGTCAACCAGTTTCAGAAACATTTAAGCGTGTGAAAAGCTACTGTTGCCTAACAGTTGTATTTTTATATGTGAAGAGTATAGAGTATGGTAGCTCGAATATATGTGACAGATACAAAGAAATATATACCTACCATTTAAAACTTAAGGCACGTTTTTGACGCTTTTTAAAATTATTTACGTAGGGACTTCTCTAATCTCATAAGCGACTCATGTCAAAAACGAGGATCATTCATGCCACGCTTCTTATCTCAATGCATGTATGCATACTAACAAGAAGAAACTACAGTTTGTTATTTTATCTTTTTACGGAAATTACCCTATTAGTAAACTTGTTTAAGATAAAAACAACTATGGTGTAGCAACGCTCCGATATTTATAGTACATACACTAGCGTGTTATCAGTAAAACGCATACGTTCAACAATGATTCATTTTTAAAAATTTTCATAAATCTCCTGTAAAATGTAATTTTCCGTCTCGACAGCAAATCTATCGTTTATGAAATGTATTGTAACCGTACGGAATAGTAACTTTTATAATTCACTAGAAAGCCGCGACGTTCAGCCACATACGTATGTGTTAGAAACTAACCGGGAGACTATTAAAACTACGACTTCTGTTCGCATCCAAGTTTTCCACTTTCCCGGGAGTTGTAATGGGAGTGAAAAGTTTTCGCAGCAACAATTAAAAATAATGTAATAATCTGAATCAGGCGGGAATTAAAAACAAGCACCCGAGAGAACTCATTACGGGAAATGAAATAACTTTTAGTAGGCCTCCACTAATGAAGAACTCAAATGGTCAAGTAGTCGCAACGGATTGACTATTTTATAATTATTGCTAATGCACTTAATTTGATTACTCACAGGTTTATAAAAACGTCATTAAAAAAAATTATCTAAAAAAAGTTTAACAGTAAAGGAAAATACAAAATACCCACTTCATTTGAACAATGGCAATATCGGCAGAATAAATGGGGTTAGACCCAGACTATTTGAATGGAATAGTTGGGAGGACTTTACGATTAAAGTTCTATTGTAATTAAAGCAAAACCAATACGATTAGTGATACCGTTAAATCCCAATTTGGCTAGCAGCCTAAATGAAGCCAAATGCATTAAGGGTCTAACACAGTACTGCAACATGCATCGGGGGGCTCACACACAGTACTGCAGAAATCCCACGTGGATAATTGCAGCGGATGATAATTAAAGTTATGCACACAAGTAACGTGCACTTAACACCGGTAGAAAATCGTTGTTTGCTGAACGCAAACACTGTTAATTCTACCGTTTAAAAATAATATAATTAGACATATAGAACAAATTGACGGTTAATTTGAGAGAAGAGCGTACTGGGTAACCGCAACGTATCCAACGCGAGTATCATTCCCTTGAAATTATTTTATTGAATTAATAATACATTCTACCTTAAAACACCGAGTTCGAAAATGTACAGAAAACATAAATTTATTAGTTTTTATGTAACCAGGAAACGTTGCTGGAATTCTAAAGTCCGTATTAAAAAAAATGGGCCGTTGTAATAATACAATGTAAAAGTGACATTTTAGAAAATTACCACGGCAGGATTGTGCGTTACCAGTTTTTAAGGCCATTAAGAAAATAATCGTTTCCAAAAACCCATTCGATTGCCATTAGGCCAAGGTGAAACCAGAGTGATCGGTTTTTCATTTGCCACAAAATATCTTATTTATTGCTCAACTCCATTAGCGAGAAACAGGTTGCAAAAATTAAAAGACGAGTTAGAGTCGCTTTACACGAATGTCTTTATTGCATAATCATACAAAGTGGACAATCTGTAAGTGCTAACTCGGACACAAATACGTTTTACAGATATACATATGAATGTGTGTCCAGAATGTATGGAGAGTCCTTACGTATTCATATGATGCGTCAAACATAAAATAATGTGAACAAGAGTGGGTGTTTTTAAATAAACGAAAGCGTGGGTTCCCCTTCATTATCTATTAAAACAATTAGTACATGCATACACTATTTACATACATTTCTGAAGATGTCATGTTTTACGCGTAAAAATATGTCTCTCTTTCCTAAAAATAGTGAAAGGCGTGGTACTAGAAATAAGGGTAAATTAATATCAACAAAATGTAGGTTAAGTAAGGATAAAAGATCATTTATTGGATACTGTGTACGTTTTTGTAATAAAATAACAGACGATGCGGGATTAAACGCGTTATTTGTGAAAAGGCCTACTACGGCATAAATTAATATTTAGATGACGATAGTGTATGGAACTGAAATAATTAATAAATTGTGTTGTGAAAATCGATACCTATGGTGCTTCTCGTGTTTTTTGTAATATTTGAAATTATTATTACTAATGTAATGATTTAATTTTCTTTATATTTTAAAAGTATAAAATTGACAATCAATAAATGCACCTATACATGCGTACATTGAAATAAACTACTACTTACTGTTAATGATTTTCAAAGCAGGCTTACAGCGAAGAATTAAAAATAAAATACAAGTTAATAATAGGTATATCAGGAAATATTTTATTTTATGAACAAGACGCCAACACGATTGACGTGAATAAAGTAAGGAAATTTTGTTTGTGCCGTTGGTAATTAAAATGCAGGTATAAGTATGTACTCGAAAGTTGAATCCATTAAATGTCAGTTCTTGTGATGACAGTAAAACTTTAAGTGCCTCGTGAGAAGAACATGCAGTTCTTTTATTAAGAACATGAGCGATGCGTCAAAGACTCGTTTCGGATAAACTTTTATTCACCAGCGAGTTCAAGAAGCTGGTTTACGAAACAGAACTCGAAACTCAGAGTCACCCGAATACCATTTTGTTATAGGATTGATTCATCAAGCTATTATGATTCACCTTACGAGATTTTCAATGATTCAAACAATGGAATACCAATGGGAAAAAAGAATTAAAGTTTTATCGATACTATAATAAACAAAAATAGGATTTTTTAAATTTATTTTGTTTAATGTTTAAAAACATTCTGTAATCTTTTAAAAAAATTGTGACACTTCGCCCAGTAGTACATATTTGTACTGAGCGATGTGTCACAAAACACACACCGTATATTGTTATAGTTGCCTGGCAATGGTTGCCTGACAGAATTTGAATTTTTAAAATATATTTTTCAATATATATATAAAAAGCATTAAAAAATTTCAAATACATTCAACGCTTCTTCACATTTATTTCACTTTAACTCTTAAATCTGAAACTGATTTTATAAAAGGACAGTTTATTATTACATCTGAAAAAGAAAATAGTTAAGTATGTATAATATATGTTAACGGTATATACGTAAATTACAAACTTTAAGTAAATAAATATAAAAGCCCTAATATACGTTATTGCGTTTATTTTAGATCGTGTTAGGAAGTTTTTCAAGAGAACCTAAATGCATCACGATTAAATTCCGTTAACTACATTTTGAAGATTACCTGTTATATTATCATCACTGTGCAGTTGATGCTAAAAAGATCGTAAATACTCAGCAGAATAAAAAGCTTCGGTGAGTAAACGGTAAGTTCAGAGAAACGTAATATTTGATCTTAAAGCTACCAGTCGTGACCGTGGAACAATCATGAATTTAGGTACTTTGCTAATCTTCCCAACGCTTCCTAATGTTGTCCGTAACTGGTACAGGAACAGCTGTAAAGGTAATTCTGGGAAAAAAGATGATGCACTTTTTCCAATTGAAGAAGAAACATTAATAAAACATTAAGTTTTTTAAATGGCTATCATCATTTGCATATGAGGAGATAATAAACGAATGAGTAACATTTTTCTGCACAGTAAGAAATCGCGCTACAAGAACATCAAATGATGCGTCGTGTGAAGCTAAAAACGGTATTCTTATACGTGTTATTTCACAGCAAAAAGAAAAAGTTTTTTTATAATACGAAAATAAATTATATGAGAGTGGGAATGAAAAATTTGAACTACGCAGTGATACCGTAATAGTTTTCAAATTGATTATAACAATGAATAATTGCCTTGTATTGTGAGAAATTAATTCAAGGGAGCTTAATAGTTAACTAATATATATCTGGCTACTTGATTATAATACTGAGAACTATTCTAAGAACTGAATTATAAGATCAATACTATAAAAAGTAAGAAGTAAATCATTATAATTCTTATTCCGGTCTACAAATCTGAAAGTTGTTTAAAGTATGGGCTAGTTTTTTTTGCTATGTCATATCAATGTGCTATCCAACGTGTTTTGGATATGATTTAATTTTTTAAAATTGTTATGTCAAAATGGAAAACCTTGGATTAGACCAAATTTTCTAAACAGTGCAGTGTTTTCTTTTATTTTGTAAAATAACTTTTTATCGAAGTAGGTACTCAAAATTTTATACGCTGGAGATTCATACATAATTAGTTTTGAACTCTTATACGATTTATATGCACTAATAAAATAAATCAAGGATATTGTGGTTAGTTATTTCCCTGACTAATTATTATTGTAGCAAATGTACGAGTAATTATTTTAAATACTTTAAATAACATTCGCTACAAATTTATATCGCCGATTTTCATCTCAGTACTATTTACACTTTCAGCACAAATGAAAAGTAAATTTCATTACAAAAAGGACTTCTTCATTATCAGGTACCTACCCTGTTTGCGAAGCAATCCTTAGTAGGTAAGTAGTAGGTACCTACAATTATTATTCTTTAACAAACAGTCAACGTTGCTCGTTGTTAATTTATATTAAGTGATGAAGTAATTGAACTAATGCCCTACTACTCTGAAAAAGGAAGATATGTATTTTGTTCCTTTGTTATATAAAAGTAAGATTTTTTAGTTACCTTCAAAAATGTAGATGTATCAACCATTAACAATTTGTATTCTAAATATAAAGAAGCAATATCTATTAAGTATCTGTACACCTGGGAACATATTAAAACGTGAGATATTATGGAAGAGAATGGACAAACCATCGTGTACGTACAAAACAAACCTTCAAATTTTACCTCTATAAAAGAGTAAATAAATATGCAGGTTGTTTTTTCGTTTCGACTATTGCAACAAAAGCACGGTCGCACCATTAGTACTAATGACGAAGGTAAACACAAAAATCCCGAGTAAAAATAACTCATAAATCTTTCGGCCCAAAGTGAATAAGTTGTCCTTTATTCGTCGCTACGTCAAGTCGCTGGGCATATGCAGGATCACGTCCGCTTTATGATGGCGGCTATTGAATGTTCTTCGTCTATTATTTCTTAATGGCTTTCACACAATGACGCGAATTGCACACCGTGCCAGGGCTGGAAGGATAAATAATGAGAAAGCAATGCAATGGAGGTGCAGCGCTATCGGCTAGACTGCAGACTTCAAGTTCGACTTTATTATTCGATTGCCACTGGAGTGCTTTCCACTACTATCTAAGTAATCAGGATTGACGGTAATTTAGCATTTTCGCTCGAGGTGATGTTATCGCATTCGGTATTAAAAAATAGCGAAAGTCGTATCGGATAAATATATATAAATGCCCGGGGGCATATAAAAACAACATTTCTTATTTAATCATATAAATAAAACACTTTGATTTTTGTCCACTGAGTTTATTTTTTAACACATGTTTCGGACACGCAGTACTGTTCATTGTCCATCTACAGGTGTATTTTAAAACTGTTAAAAAATAAAACTCAGTGGACAAAAATCAAAGTGTTTTATTTATATAATTCAATATGTTATTCCACAATGTTAACGCCGATTCAATAAATAATATAACAACATTTCTTATTTATACAATCGACAAAAATTATACCAGACTAAAAATAAAACACATACAAAACTAGAAAAAGTGAAGCAAAAAGCTTTCGACTCAACATTTTATACATATAACAGGAGGCCTACCGCATACATACATACGATATCTACTTGTTACGAGAGAGGAAGAAAAACGGCGTGGAAAAACAGCAGTCGCAGTTGGGAAGTTTTTAATAGTCAAAATAGAATTGTATTGTTCGGATACAAACGTCTACTACCACTCCACCGCCACCGGAGTGACAAGCTGCGTTGTTACACTATTGTAGGACAGTAACCTTATTATGGTAACAGTGAGAACACACGCACTAAGGAACACGGGGACTTGACAATCGTCTGCATGTGTGTAGCATGTAACATGTCGTACGGTGAAGCGGTTCGCGTAATTGGACGTTTCCTGAGTAAGAAACTGTGACGGAAGTATGTATGTTGATGGAGCACAATATCATTTGTTCGCACTGTATTTCAATGATGCTTTATAGTTAGAATTCTGAGACATAAAACCTCCAAGAAATAAATTCTGGAAAATCTGATATGGTGCGATTGCACTACACTGCTATTTTCCCTAATCAGATTAATGATTTTCCATACAAAGTGATGAATTCGACCTCGAAGTTTGTTTATGCTAAGCACCTTTATCATGTATCCAAGATGATCAGTCTTGCTTTACGCTTTAATGCCAAAATATCACATCTGAAATAATTTTATATGAAAAATCACAATCAAAAAACATTTTCTATTACAGTGTATTGGGTAAGAGAACTCAAGAAATTAAAAAAAATAATACCTACCAATGCGAACATGACTTTAATTCAAGAGTTAAACTAAACACCCGCTGTGATTTAAAATGATTATATCACGTACATAAAAATATACTGTTAGGTACAATTTATGATAATAGTACTTTTTCGCGTTTTCACATAAGAAAACATGTACAGTGAAATAAGAAACCATGGCACTTTTTATTACATGCAGCAGTGGCGGAGAGAAGCAACCATTTAAAGCGTGCATTCACCTTGGTCATACACATTTTGTGTCGTTCATATAGTGTATATTTTATACGAAAGGTCAGAAACGCGGTTTAGTTAAATCGAGCCACGCGTCATTGACCGTTGTTGTATTGTATAAATGTGCCCGGGATGGCCACTTAGCCAATTTCCGAAATGTTATTCGCTCTGTTGATTTTACCGAAATATAAAAAAAAAAAGATTTTTCGTCTGGGGGAGTTCGGGGCGCCAGACCGTGACTACTCCTCGGCCTGATAAAGCAATTTCTAAACAGGAATACAACAGGCACCTAGTCAAACCGCTCTTATTCAGCGGTGCAAGTGTCCCCGGAATACCTGAAATTTTTCTCACTTGTTTTGTGATGTAGCCCTTTTTTTGTTCCAGATGAGATGGTTTCAAAGGGTTATTATGACGAAAGACTGAAAGGTTTTCCTGTGGAGATTTCATAAAATGATACGATGGAGGAAGAGGTAGCGGTTAGTTTTAATATCCGTTATTTATGCAAATTATTATCTGTGTGTTTTTTAAACCTACATATTTTAGATATTAATGTCATGCTAAGCAGGTCAAGTCGTTATACATTTTATGATTATAAACGTAGGTATCCAAAAACAACAGAATTAGTTTGCCGAAATAATAAAGTAGCGAAACAAGCGCAGATGCTGCGGTTAGGTGCAGATTCTCAATTCGTAACATTCACAGAACAAGTAAATTTAAACACATCGTGAAAATAAATAAAGCCATAGTTTCCTGTTGACGCGGGATGCAATTGGCGCAGGAAACCTTTTAACGAGTTACCAAAAGGCTCGAGGCGGCTCTTGTCACCATGAGGTTGGGTTTATCCAGTAAACATTATGCACCCACGACTGCACTCGGAAGTGCACCAAACTTAAGTAATTTAACTGGCGGGAACCGGCAGAGCCTAATAAAGTTGGCGTCAGGAGTTCAGGAGAGCCTACTTTGATCAGGACTTGTGAATTTTCAACCTGCGTTGCTTGTTACTGTGATTCCAAATTGACTTCAGAATAAACTTTATTTAACCGCTTCACTATGACCTAATTTACGAAATCGCATAATAAACTTTGACCGTTAACTGTTACATTAATAAACCACGAAAATTAACAAGTTCGTTCTGCTGTACAGACATTCTCTATTATTTTCAACGTTTTCGACGGTTAGGGTGATTTGGCGAAATATTAATATTGGTTGTTGGTCCTAATTATACCCTTCAGAAATATTGATGTTTTTCAAACCACCCACAATAACTTGTCTGTTTTGGGAGAAAAGGGGCGTTTTATTTTGAGGGGATGTAAAAGACATGCTTTTAAAATACTAACCAACAATAAGAAAATACAACAAACTATCCGTTAAGTTAACAAGATGACCGACACGATTAAAACGTTTGAGTTTTGTTATTAATTTTAATATTATTCAACAAACTTTTTCCCAGTTAATGACGGGGTAAATGTTTAATAAACTTTCATATTGAACACTTCCCTGTTAATCGAACAAGATTTACAAAAAAGTGAAGTCCATTTCACGGAAGGAAATGTGAAACGGATATAAAATATAAAATTGTCATTCGTGACGTTTCAGCACAAAATAATATTATGGTAAGTGTAAAATAATAATTATGAGCGTTATTGGTCAGTCTCCAGTTTGTTAACCTCCTCAGTAGAATGATCCCGGTAATGTACATTAATTTGTTGTTAATTACATCCGGGTTTAATAGAAATTTTATGACTGAAATGATAGATAATTATAATCTATGATGCAGTGATTAAATTAATAATGCCAGTAAATTATTAATGTCGATTGGAGAGTTTAGATTTATTTTAATTTTCATACATACTTATTAACAAATAACACGAAAATGCTTCGCGTCAACAGCAGACGTTGATTTTCTCAGTTCACAGAAATCATCAAGTCCTTTTACTTAATACCTACTATTCAGCGTAAAATTATTCCAAAGCCGAATTTTCATAACAAAACAAAGGAGTGAACCTTTTATGCAAATGAATCCAGAATGTATATTGTAACTAACTGGGCGAAAGAAGATTGAAGGAAAGTATAATTAAACTTGTTTTTTATTTTTTTATCCGGGACATTGCCTATAAAACCAGAAATACCCAACGATCCGGAAAAATAGCTCATATTATAACAATTTCCTAAAGACGTTTATATGTTAAGTTTATTAACTAGCCATACATAATTTATCCACGTGACGTACCTTTACGCTGGAATATTTAAAGACACCCATTCAATAATTTTGATAAAGGATGATGATTTTAAAAAGGTGATAGCTATAGCTTTATACTTGCACAGATGTGGGTGAAGACTGAAGACACAGGTATACAGTAGCGATAAATACAATTCTGGCGAGGCGGCTCAACATTCGGGCAGAGGACAAACGGAAAGAATTAAACTGTCTACCTGCCTTTACAAGAAACGTTATTAGTTTTCTTTTTGGTGCATTCCCACGATGTAAATGGATTTTTAAATTATTATCATACCACCTGTCATCTTAGGACCTTACCTCTGGGGATTTAAAAAATCATAAAATACATAATAATAAAATCACCATAGGTCGGTCGACGCACCACACTTTCGTAACAGAATTTCCAAGCTTTTGCACGTGGGAATTATATTTTACAGGTTTACGAAAGCATGATATCACAGCTGGCTGCATTTTTCGTCATTTATATCAACCTTTTATTGGGAACGTGTTTAATACAGCGATAAATTAAAGAAAGTCACCCAGAAGTCATCAAAAAACACATATTAAAATTTATTATAATCGTCTGCTCGTAGTTCTAGCGGTTGTTTCACGAACTGACTTTAAGTGCGCGTTTCAATTTCGAAAGACCAAACAAATCAGAGGGGAGGCCAAAAACCCATTAAGTGCAGTGAAATGTGCATCGACCAAAACGAAAAAGTTTATAGTCGGCTAAACATAGGTAGGTACTTAATATCGTATGGCTGAAGGCTCCGAGTGTGCATCGCTTTGGATAATACAAAATGTTATACAACCTCTCTATTGAACTCCGCTACCTGGAATTAGTGCCATCCCCTTCCAATGGACTGAAAAGAGTGAAAAAGGACTGTTGTGTGTCTACAGTCCACAGTATTGTGGGTGAGTTTTGAATACTAAGAACCGGCAGGTAACCAGGCAATAACCCTGGAAAAGACACGATCTGGGTTGGTCCTTAAAAACTTAAGAAAATAAAACCAAACGTACGAGTAAAAAGAGATCACTCAAAACAATAAGCTGATCAAAATTCTGAAATAATCAAACCCCCCGTTTACAATTTACACATTGCTAATAGCAAGGCTGGCGCTAACTGTTCCACCCACCGCTTTGCCATGCCTGAATATCAATACAGATTTTTAGTGCATTCTTGCCTTGTTTACGGGAAGGTTCTATTCTAGTGACAGGTAAGCTCCTGAAGGTAGAAGTAACGAGGGTAACTTGGGATTAGAGCCTGGAGCAGGTATATTGGATTGTGTCGCGACATTTTGTGTTTTGAATACGGTAACGAAGCTGACAAAGTTTGGGCCAGCGATAAATAAACACTTATCTAGTATTTTACCAGAGGTTCGTAAATAAGAATAGTACCTGCTAAAAAAACACTGTTGTTTAAAAAAAACTCAAAACCTTCAAAAATATTCTTCACAATTGAATTATGTTCTATAGGTATTTAGCATTTCACAGAAGTTTATAGGTACTCGTACTTACAGAAATTGGTTGTGACTTTAATAATGCTGATTAAATGCGCCAGAAATAGAAAAAAAATTGGGAAAATTATATTTTGATTAGGTATTAAAATAATAATAAGACGGTCGCACACAGGATTCTTGGTATCGACGAGTAGGTACAACATTTATAAAATCAGTTTGAAGTGAGTACTTCATTAAAGTGCTATAAATAATCGTGTAGGTATTTATGTTTTTATGCAAATAAAAAGAAGCTATCCGGTTTTTAGTACTTAAATGAACAATATGTTAAGCAATTTACGAATACTGTAGCGAATTGGTCTTAATTACACTTAGTTACGTGACATTTAGAGTAAAACGTGCAATACATGTTTTGTGGTCGCAAGAACTTCGGTAACAGGAATTTGCTATTCAATTAAGTTAAACAAATTCTAGGAAGACCGATTATTCATTGAATTTTTACTCAGACTCACTCATACGAGTATGCAAAACTTATTCTTCAACTCGTTTGACTAATCGACGAATTATTAGAATTCGATGTTTATCTGGTGTGAGGTGTGATATAACTAAAGATATCGGGGAGCGCTCTTTTGCAATTGCCGGCCCTGTGGCTTGGAATGCTCTTCCACCGGAAGTGCGCAACTGTGAGAGTGAAGTGATGTTTCGAATGAAACTTAAGACCCATTTGTTCTCTAAATCTTTTGATTAATGTATTTTCTACTCACATAATGAGTTTTATTCACTTAAAATTTCCCGAGCCGTTAAATTCAATATTTACAGCACCCTTGAGGTATATTTATACGAAAACGGAGCTATATAAATTGGCCATAATAATAATAATAATATGATGTTTTTGGCGGAGATCCACAACTTGCAAAAAATCCGGCGGTGGTTACATTGAAAGTAATGAGCAAATAATGAAAAATTAATTTTATAGGTTGGTGTCTTGCTAACTCAACTCGAATTTAAAGACAAAATTACCAACATACTATTAAAAATCGAATAATTTAATTTTGGGAATAGCATTTATAGCTGTTATTGACCAGTTTTGTTTGAGAAAAGCAAATTCATTACGTTTAAAATTAATTTGATTTGAATATTTACCTTCATTCGTGCAGTTGAAGTTATCGTGTGCCCGGTACTAATTACTTCTTGACACTTGAATAAAACGGTCGACGAAATATTATAAACTGATCGCTTAAAGTGGTTTCAGAAAACTAAAGGTTAATATTGAGTCACGCAAGCAACTTTGGATACCTTTGGAGCTTTTAATCGAGTCAATAAAGTGACCAGATATGGTTTGGTTAAAATATGAAGTAGTTTTATTGATTTCGAATAAAATTGAGCGAATTCCGCCATACATATTATAATACCAATTAAAATATACTACAATATTATATTATCACCGTAACAGTTATTATTTAGATTAAAATTTTATTTCAAGTGTTATTGAATTACGTGGTTATGTAGAAATTCATTCCGTTGTGTTTTGGTGCAACGGCAATAAAAATAGTGCAGTTTAATTTATCTTTCACGCCGTTGTATTTTATTTTAGAGTTTAATTTGAACACCGCATTGGGTCATAAACGAGTAACTAAATAACTGACAGTAACCAAAATGAGACTAGACGTACAATTTAATGGATTTAGTGGTAAAGTTTATAAATTATTATATTAATCTTCGGATCCGTGGTATTTAGGGTATTACATGCAACGTATTTGTCAGATAAAGATCCTTAGGGTAATAAATATTCCAAAGACTCAAATTGTTTCGTTATCCAAATTCTAGGGGTTAAAAATGCCGAAACATAAATCTTCGTTCTGCTGACGAGACGGGAGCATTTTTCACATTCTTATCCGATTTGCCTCCCACTCGGTTATAGTAAGACACGTATTGGTGATGGCGGTTCTGTTGAAGGCAACTACCGTACTCTTAATCCGGAGAGAACGTCAGGAGCAATCTTCCAGTTTCACTTCCGGCCGGACAAAGGGAAGGAATCTGCAGCGATATACTACGTGACAAATGGACTTGTTAACGTATAAAAATGGGAATTTGGATGCCACATTCCGATAGCGGGTGGCCTAATCTGGGATAATGAAAACAGCCAACTAGGGGTTGGTTTCCATCTCCTAGCGACCCCCAGCAAACTATCTGACAAAGGGAGGAATTCACGACGATACGTTACGTGACGTTTGCTATGGATACTGAACAAAGAAAAGTATTTTACACATTAATGAATACCACGGAAATTCACTGTAGCTACTTAAATGAATTTCGATATCACAAAACGACAAAGCTGAGGCCGTAGCATGTCCGGAACTTCAAAAGTTGTGTCTGTACTAGCCTACCTAGGTACTTTGTGCTTCGTTAAATCGTAAGTGAATGTATAGTAGTAACATTGAGTAATTCGTTGTTCCGAATATAATGCAACACAAAAAACCACCCTTGTTTGGAAGATGGATGAGTCGCGCTGGGTGAAATGTTAATGTGTTTATTTCCTGACTAATTTTAACGAGTTCAGTGGAATTATATTCGAATTAATTCACTCGTTCGCTATCAAAGGATCTGTGAAATAGAATTCCTGTACCGGGGAAAATGATTACCTTTGATAATGGTGTGAAGTACTGAGCTCGGTATTACACATACCAGACATGTAACACATAGCCCCTGGATTAATAATATCAAGACCATACTAATTTCCAGAATAATATTAAGTATACCAGCTCTAGAGTGAGTCAACTCGCGTGACTAAAGTTCTTGAAATATATTAAGTTGTTAATTTACAAAAAATATTGTAACACGATTAATGTGTTGGATTAGTTCGACTTCAAAACGTGTTTAGAGAAAATTAAAACTCGGAATAGTTTCGTCGAAGTTTTAGAAATGAAATAGCTATTCTTGATAAATAATTATTGTTGATTTACGAAATATGTAAATCATTTAGGTACTTAAATATCATGCACGGTATATTATCAACTGAATTATTATGTAAATACGCGAGAAGGGAAAATGATTAATGAATAAAAAGGTAAGTGAGACATGAGAACGTGATATTTGATCATATTATCATATCCATACTTAACCATGCTTGCCTATTTTACAAGGCATCAGGTTCTCGGCGTCCTGGTCGGCCACTGTTGACAATCCTGAGTTTAAAATTATCGGTAATATCCACTTTTTTCCTTATCCGCATCCGTGCCCATATAGCGCACAAGTGCAGTTTACATATTTATATAAATATTTCATATTGACCCCGTCGGGAATTAAGCCGGCGATCTCATGCATGGTAGCCCAAAGCGCTAACCTCTACACCGCGAGGCGGACAAACAGTAACCTACTGGCTTGAAAAACAATTCCGACGTAAAATCAACAAGGTGAAAAGTTTATGTGGGACAATTTCGTTATTTTGCGAATAATTTATCCAGAATTCCCCAGACAAGTTGTTAGTATTACGAGCGCCAAGGACCAGCGAGGCCCGTATCGCAAAAGGTGCATAATAAACATTTACTAAGGTGACTTGGTGAAAAGTTATGAAGGGGTTGTTTTAAATAGCGCGGTCGCACACGAGCTTTTACGGAAACTAAGGGATGGAACAATGTTTCTAATACGCACTTTATACGGGACGGAAAACTGTACAGTTTGCAAAGTGTCCTGTATAAACCATAAAATGGATGGAATATTGAATGGTCGCCGCGACGCTTGGCTGACCTAACAGTTAAATGTTTTTTTTTTAATGTAAAAGTTTAAATAGATATTGATACGTATATTGAATGCTTTTAAAAACGTAAAAACAAATGACATATTTACAGTATTAGCTGTGTTGACAATTTCCTGTATGCTATCATACGATAATTACTTAGCGTGTCTTTTGACAAACTGTACAGTTTTCTGAACAAGAAACTGTACAGTTCTCTGTCCCGTATAAAAAGTGCATAACACTTATTATTTTAAAAAAACTACTCAAAAAATTGCGTTATCAATATATTTTATTTAAAAAAGGATATAATTATAATTGATGGATATAAAATCACGAGTTAAAAAAAAAACTTTTTATTAAAAAAATACTTAAATTTAAATTTTAAGTCCTGTTTTAAATACGATTTATTTTTTTACAATCTACATGGGGGTTCACTTATTAACTATAATTTATAATTATTTTTGTTTCACAAAATATTTCATGTATACGAAACTATCATGAGAACGTTGAATTGGCGTCCTCCGTAGCGCAATAGCTGAGTTTGATTGCCGATGAGAACACAGAAATTAAAAGTGTTTTTTTTTCATGCCTGGATGATTGCTATGTTTGCTATGTCGAGGTGTAAATAGAAAAGTTCGATGATAGGAAAAACTAAACAAATTTATTTAATAAAGAGGCAATTCTTGCAAATGAATGAGAAATCGTATAAAAGAATTACATACGATTAAATAAAAAATCAAGCGATTTATTCAACTGTGAGTGATTTGTGAATGAAAAATGAGTATTCTATCAAGCACAGAAAGTATCAATGTCAATATTATCATAAAATATTACAAAGGCTTTATACTAACTTGAACATTAAGCGAGAATATTATGAAAGGTTGTGGCCAAACTGACAGCGGGCCACCATATTAAAAGTGAATGTCAATTTTAAATCGGCTAATGTATGTTACTGTCAGGTTAGGTTAATCTATCAAAATATGTGTAATCCGATTGCCTGGCAGCCTTCATTACAGATAATAGAGGATAATACGTTTATCATAAATATCAAAATAATATATGGAGAATTAGATTTATTGTTCCACAGTAATTGATTATGTTCCGATGAAATGTTGCCCTATATAAAAGTGTTTCCAGATTTCGTTTCGCAAGGGAAAACCATGCTTGTATTTACTCCTTACAGCTATAACGTGAAAGCTTCCCATTTGGTTGGTTTCCAATCAAATCAAATAGCATGTTTTAGAATACAATTTAGCGATGTGGACCTGACCTGCAGCTGAAAGTCAGTTTTTAAATGAATATCGTAAATATTGCATTTAGCAACCCTGCCTTTAGAACAGGGTTGACTCATAATGTAAAAAGGGGTTGGTTGGATACAAGTCTGATTCATTGCTACTCACTCGAGGTACCTAGCATTAATTAATGCTTTATGCACGCGATGAATGATGACCTACCTAGTGCGATAAAGAAAAAAACATTAGTTTACCAAAGACAGTATTAACATACATAATATTTTGGTCAAGTTTAGAACCATATCATATTAAATTAACGAAAATGATAACGGAAACAGCTAGCTTTTTGACAATCACTGGTCGACAGGCATTGATTTAACCTTTAAATGCTGCATAAAATATAACATTTCAATAAACTACACTAAACACACAGGCACACTTGCATTATAACTTATTTTAGCCGTTCTTTCATCATTCATTCGCTTCACATAGCTAAACCATCGCTAAAGCCCTTTCTTAACTTTCGATAATGCTTAATTATCAGCCTTGCGTCCTGCTCTAATTTCAACATTGGTACACCCATCATACACAGTCTTAATACACATTCGCCCGAGAGATCGCATTTTAACAACATTCAGTCTACTTTCATCCTTCTTTTTCCAACACTACGCTTCATTATACATATATGTTAGTTTTGGTCTTATTTTTTAATAGGTTTTACTGTATAGGTAAATCGCATTTTTTAAACACAGTAATAACAGTTACATACATATATCCGGTGACAATTATATAAATCTTTATCTCCCTGCCTTAGCTTGTTGATTCCTGAATGCCTAAATGCGGCAAATTTTCTATTTTCGCACACGGCCCCTCGTTTACAAGGGCGGGTTTGTTGGTGCCTACGTTAAAAAAATATATTATTTGTACTTCCAACCTTAAAATTACCTCATTGAAGAAACTGGCTGCCGATCGGTTATGTAGGCAGTATGCGGAATCCATAAATACTTAACACAGGGAGAGGATATGGAATAATGATAATGATAAATATAGAGTTAAAACGCGAATAAATCGATTTTACAATTTTAGCTTTTTTCATTTTTAAACCGTTAAAACAGCGAATGGGAATATCTGGAAATTGGAAATATTTAAACTAGGCAGAAGTGATAAAATATTGATATATGCCATACTAGAAAAATGATTAGCTATTTCCCTAATGGACAGCAAATATCACCGAATTTTACTTTGGATGCATGCTATGGTAACATTCTGAAAGTTATTTGACTTATTAAAATTACTGTCGCGGTCAATGTTGGTTTAAAAATAGCTTGTATTTACCGACCACAGCCGTCTTTTCAGTATATTTCTAGAAAAGACGTCGCGCGACTACGACGCGTCACGGCGCTACAGTCACATGGAGGCATTATGCATGAGGCAATCGGCGCCGGTCAAACCCCCGAGGAGGTTTCACCTTTACTTTATTAAGCTATAACGCTGGGTTTCACCAAATGTGCTAAGGAAAATATCATCGAATTTTATGGTCGAAGCAAAAAAAACATGACAATAATTATATATTCACGGACACGCGTGCCAAAAAATATAGGGGTTATTTTGAGTTTTTTGATAGAGCATAATTATTTTATTTAATAATCGATGTACCTACTTTTCGACATGTTTATTATTAAAATATTTCATGCGATATTACGATCATAGCGTATTTTTATTGATGTGCGTATTATGTACACATAGAAATGTGATATGATATAATAGTGATATCTTCATTGACCGAATGCATAGTTATTCTTACTCATATATAGAACAAATAATGTAAGAATCAAAAAAACACAAATTTAACTTACCTATTTGTCATATTTTACAAATCGTGGTACCTCAGACAAGCACAATTTTTTTTTACCTGTTATGAATCATAAAATAATGCTTGGTTGTGTATAGGTATATAATTATTTGTGGTTACTCACAGACTCAGATTATATGGCTGTTGTATTTCTTTATTGTGCAACTATTTACTGACACTTTTGAGTGCTATTTTCGTGAGTTGGATCATAAAAATGATTTCACTGCAGGTGAGATTGAGTCATTTTAGTTTTAAATATATGGATACTTATTCGTCAGTAGGATCTTTCTTTAAAAGTGACAAAATGAAAACAAATAAAATAGAAAAATTTTTGCACACTACAACTTGATTCTTTTAAATTTTTATTTATATATTTTTTTTAAATAGGGTAGCGGGTTGCGGATATCAACCCAACTCAAATAAACAATTCTCTTTAATAACGGGAATACGAAGTAGGTATATAGGCTGCATGGTAATAGTTTTATACTAAAAGCAATGTCTAGTGTTATTAAACATGCAAATTGAAGGGGTAAATTCAACCCTTTAATGGAATGGAGGGGTAGATATCAAACAATACGCAGCCTAATGCAATTGTGCGTGAAATAGATTAGTAATTCATATAAAAACAGTGCAGTATTAAATGTAATAAAGGCTTTGGATAGAAATGGAAAATGGAAAAAAATATTTCAAACATGGCGGTGACATTGTCGATAGGTTTTTTTTCCGTCTTGTGATGTAGTGGTTTGCGCGTTAGCATACCATGCGTGAGATAGATTTCTTTGGGGTCAACATGAAATATTTATTTAAAACACTTCACTGGGGAACTTCTATCCATGAAGTATCCTATATACCATTAGGTGCGCATAAGGGAATTAATGAATGAAAGGTTTCCTGCCATATTCTTAGACTTTTTGTTGCATTGAAAAGCTATTACAAATCTATTACTCGTATCCCTCGCAGTTTATGTATGAAAAAGGCTACTCCGAAATAGCAAAGTTGTATTATTTTGCGAAGAAAATGTCCTCTTTTGGCAGGACACTTACTGCCGTAACACTAACCGACTATGCACCATAATGTTAACTGACAAAGCCTTGTAGATTAGCGTAATGGATTTAACTATTAGAATGGTGTTACTCCGCTAGGAAGCCTTTTCACCGGTGCAAATTTGTATCAAATATTAATTATCTTCCACGAAAATGCTATTAAAATATGTGGACACCAGCAAACTAATCAAGATTCAATTGTATAAGAGATACTGCGCTACAAAGTAACAATACACGATGTAAATAATATATTAATAAGAGCGTCATGCATATTAATATACAATGATGAATTGATAAAAAATGTCTACCGTGTTAGTGAGCCCAAAATGTTCCTATTACACGAAATAGATACAGTCTGGCTGGTTTGTCAATACAGTATTCGCAACAATCCATTGTATCCGTATTGACACGGGGGGTAACTAGAACGATTTGTTTTAAATAAATTATTAGTAATTTTTTTTTTGCTCGTACGCATGGCATGGTATTCAGACTCATAGCATGGTAAGGCGAGCAATCGTTAGTTGTTATGGATATCGGTGTACGGAAATGAAAATAATAACTCCTTAAAAAACATTAAAAGATTATTCATATTGAAATAATTGCTAGCCAATGAGAGCCTGAACCCGAGCTGCCTCTTCTTTACGCCTGCAGGATTCCGCCGTCCTAGCAGACCGTCGATGACCATACTCATGCTGGGCTGATATCGGCGTAGCTGATTGATATCCCTGACGTGGGAGGAGGCGAGAGAGCTGGCTGGTGACAGGGTCTCCTGACGGGGATCTAGTGATGTCCACATGCTACACATAGGAGCGAACGTGGCGAAAGAAGAATGAGATGAAACATAAGAAATAAAGCAACAGTAAAATTACTATTTACTAATTACAATAAGCTAAGTATTTTTATACGAATTTGGCCTCATTAAATGCAAACACCAGCGGTGCGATTCTCTAAGGTTTTAGACACTTCTGCGCATACGAATTCAGTACAAAATCGTATGCGCAGTAGTTTAAAAACACTTACAGAATCGAAGCGCATGTGTATAATACTAACGGAATTCTTTAAAACACCATTAATTAGTTTATTTAAAAAAAATATTAAGAGCTTTTTCTTTTTAATTCCACAATTGAGAAAATTTCACACAATTTTACTGAGGTTGGTACTTTATTTAAGGTTTTTTTGTTTGAATACTCCCTCAACACAATTACCCCATGTTACTCCACGAGATAGAGAAAATGTAATTAATCGAGTGAGCATTGCATTTATATCTCTCCTGACACCCAATATGAATACTAAAGAATAATATTTGTTTGGTTTTTGTTTGATAAATCGACGTCTGCCGGTATATACGATTACAGATGTAGGCGTTTAGTTCGTTACAACTTCCAACTAAGGATCGTTGTGATGAGAGAATTAAATGATCAACGACAATAAATTATTACATAATTTAATTTCACATAAATTAGAACATCGGTGTTAAAAACGTAAACGCCATTTTAATGGCTTGTAAAGAGGATACATCGGGGAATAATATTTTTATTTGATGCAATAAACATTTCAAAAAAGGAATACAATAATACAGAAGATTTGATTCAATAATTAGGATGGAAAATGTTTATTAATTTAAGTTATTTCAATATTTTTAACTGACTTTTGCGCAAAAAATTATGTATTTGATTTAATTTAAAAATAATAAATCTAAAAAGACAAACAGTGTTATCGTTTATGACATTATGCGACTAGCTTCGACGTTTTTGGGATAAAAATAAAAAAACGGACAAGTCATTAAACATTTTAAAAATATTGGATTATCATCAGCAATGAATAGACATTGACAGCCAATAAAATAAATAAAACAAAATACGGATTTAATAGCACTAATTTAACAATCCATAAATTATTGTCTCGCATAAAGCTTGTATACACAAAAATTGTACTATTTTTTGCAAAACAGATCCGGATCATAAATTAGCCTACAGAGCGAATAACCAAATGAACGAATGATAAAATGTCATCACAGAACAATAGTATGTAGTTGGCCGTATTTACACAACAAAAAACAATATGTCTATGTTTTCGGTATAAATTGCATTCGCACATCACGTGCAATCACTTTACTGGGGCCAAATTTATGTGACAGGCGTACACAATTATATTATTCAGCAACAAAATAGACCAACGTGACGTCCAATAGAGCTGCAAAAGGAATTCTATAGGCAGCCATGTTGAAATAAGAAAAAAAAATATGGCGCAAAATGGCAGCAGCGCGAAGGTAAACATTGAATAACAGGTATGAATTTTAATACAATGGTGCAACTTGCGAATCGCCATTGTAAAATATGGTTTAAGGAAAATTATTTACGCAAAATAACTTGTAGCTTCGAGGTTTGACTTTCAGGACAGTCTTTTAAAGGACTTTAGCAGCTATTATTAGCTCTTTTTTTAACTTCTTTGGCCATTTACGCGAAAGGACAAGAAGCATCAACAAGGTTCGGACTGGTTTCTTGAAGTCGTTTTTTTTTTAATTTTTAGAGGGCCTTTTACATTAAATTTTCATACTTTTTACACTGCTAAGGTAGAATAACAGTTATTGGAAGTTCACATCGTAGAAAGCACCAACGTCTGAGAGTTCAACAATTCTACGGGCCAACAGCTCTAACTTAATGTGTATAATGAAGAAAAACAAGTTCCAACAGTGAGACATATTTTTTAGGCCTTATTTTAATTACTTAAATCATGAATTGTGCAAAGGTATCAAAAATGTCATGAAAACCAAAAATTGAATACCTACATACATAGTTGGTACTTGGTACCATAGAATTGGGTTCTTTCAGATTTTCTATTTTTTATTTCAAAAAATTGATTGAAAAATTACAATATCAAGGGATTTTTTTAAAATTTTTTACGATGTCATATGAATTTTCTAGCGCGGTTTGAAATAGCGCTTTTTCAAATCGCTCGCAGAATCCTCCATTTGGCGCGCATGCGGTGTGACGTCACATCAATATGGGCGCTGACTTCGTAATGAATTTCCCGCCTTTTATAATGGACGGGTATGACGTCATTAGCCAATAACGGGCGTTAAAAGTCACTCGTAATTTCGTGTTTTTAAAACATAAATTTATAAATGAAAACAACATTTTTGATCATTGTGTTTTATATCGTTGGAATTGTAAAAATATACTTTAAATATTTATAATGTTTTCAAGGATATTCTTGCTATCGGGAACAACCCAATTAAGGTAGTATCTTGGAATCGAATGTTTGGAATCGAATGAAAAAAAACATTAACGCATTTCCAATAAATAAGTATTGAACCATTAAAACGTAGTCTATTGGTGCTGTTGGTATTTTTCTTAATTAAAACAGTGATCTGGAAATACTATTAAATAACAGCCATCACATTACTATTTAATTTGTTGATTGGTATGAATTAGGCACGTATAGTTACTTATTAAATAGTTATATCGTGTTGTAAAAAATGCAATTTGCTCGACCTGCGATTTAGCTAATTGTAGATCGGCCTAACATAATTCATATTGTTAGGGAAGCATTCTCTGTAGTAGGTACCTTGGGAAGAAATTTTACACCCGAGGTATGCATCGCTACACACGCAACTCCAATCCAGTTTTAATAAAAAATATTGTATGAAAAATGTACGTAAAAGTGATTAAAATTAAAATAAGAAAGATGATTATTGAGTTTACCAGTAAATTAAAGCTTAAATTTTTTAAAATTATTTTATAAAGGTAAACTTGAAGAATACGTAGGGTGTTTATTACTTATGTAAATAAATTTAAAACTGGTAGAAATATTATTTGAAAATACATAATAAAATTTCACTTTGTTATTTTTTAAGAGTTGTAACTACTACTACTACTTTCCCTTATCCGCACCCAATGGTGTATCAAGTGCAGTGTATCTCGATCATTTTATTACATGAGGGTAAGATGATCAGTCATACGCTTCAGAACCAGTCCAAGGTATCACACATGAAATATCAATATGAAAATCACATAAAATAAATATTTCATGTTGACCCCCTAGGGGGATCGAACCCGCGACCTCATACACGTGCGCTACCACTATACTACGAGGCGGACATCGAGCGAGGAGTTGAAAATTTTTATTTTTGAAAAAAAAAAAACTAAAAAGTAAAAAAAATATTTACCAAGAAAAAGTATCGTACATTGATTGTACTCGGTCCAAAATTAAAGTAGGCAAGGCACGTGAGTATTTTTTCTGCAGCCTGTTTTAAAGTATTTGGATTTTCTCTGTAATATTATTGCGTTGAAACAAAGATTATTATTATTAACGCTGAGAGCAATGTGAAGCCTGCTGAATACAGTGTATTCTTATGCGTTAGTGAAAAATCCCATGCAACTGTTCACTTATTATAAGAACAAGATAATATGTTGGGATCTGAAGCGCGGCGAAACTTTTCCCACGATACTTTGCATAAACACTGCAAATTAAATTGATAAAAAGGCATGTTTCCAAGCGATTTTTTCCCAGTTTAACGCGTTCGACAAAAATAATTACCACTCTTGTTATTTATGATCTGAATTATGTGTTGAAATCAATTCGGCAACGTTAAAAATGATTTATCGAATGACTGGCCCGTTAGACTGACGGAGAACACACACGTTATCGATATACTGATGATGTTCGAGTTCATATTTAGGTTTGCGGGTTAGCCAGTTAAGTAAATGAAACTTCAAAAGCGACTAACAACAAATCAACTCGCGATATGAAAACTAATAATGAAATGTTTGAAAGAAGTTTGAAATGTAATTGTTTATCGGAAAGTCATAAATAACAAGGGCAATAAAAATGTTTTTACTTACAGAAACCTGATGAATTACAAGAAGTATTTAAAATTGAGTTAAGTATAGATTCTTTACTACTACTTTCCCTTATCCGCACCCAATGGAGCACACTTTAACAATAACAATACGCAAATTTTTATTTTTGTAGTTTCACGAACGATTTTTCGCTTAGATAACTTTAAAACATAGATAAAAACTTACGATTTAAAAAAAACTTAATATGCCTAATAAAAAATAAAACACATATGATATTTGTCAGTATTCCGGCGCAGGTAAGCGTAGTGACCAGCTCGCCGAGTATGTTTTGAAGCGGGTTGATTCGGGGATTTCGGATTAGAACCTCTAGGATCGAATCCCACTCCAGCACAACTTGTTTCCTGCTTTCTGGCACAGTCATTTCCGACTATTTGGAAGCAGCCCGAAATTGAAATATTCGAGTATATCATAAGAGTTCAAATGTTTCTTATGAGATCACAAGCATATAAGATATTTTACAGTCCCACTACGGAGACTGAGATAAAAATATCAGACACATTATTATTTTATGATGAAACAGCTGTACAAAAAAAATCTAATGCTTTCTTACCAGCACGAGTTGATAGCGTAAGGTTCGTCCGATACAAAAAGGGTTTGTCTACCAACGTACCTGCAACAACAAAAAATCGTTAGACAACTAATAAAACCATAGAGGCAAACAAGGACACCATGAATATACATGAGAAACAACCGACTACCATGGTCGCCCATACACGTGAACAAATAATATGTATAGAGTAAACACGGAGTTGGGTGTGTATTGTACCTGAATGACCATATTTACCTTCATAATGTATGTGCCAGGCGTGGGAGGTTGAAAAACTCTGTATAATTAAGTGAATTACTAAGTTCAAGTATCTAGGGATGAATGGGAGGTTAAATATAGAAAGCTACTGAAAAAAAAACCCAAGTTAGTAAAAAATATTCGGATTTTATTTTTAAACAAAAAACACTTTAATTATTTAAAATCAAGTCAAATGTTGAGTGAATTCGTAAATTTTATAAATTCCTGAGAAAAAGCTGAAACAATATAAATAAAAATTGAACATTATCAAAGCAAACCATTTTTACAATAAATTAGAAGTACAGAAACCAGTACAAAATTTGTGTTTTTTGTTAGAAGACAAAGTTAACAAATCTCTGCACCCTTAAAATAATATGTAAGAGACCCGTAAAAAAGCGAATAATTCCGCTGAGCGTTAAGGTTGTTTTTCGTGTGGCAGAGGGAGCTATCTACCGAGTTTAATTTCTTCGTTTTTCATGTCTGTAATGATACAGCCCGCGCTCACGGTAAAGCCACCCGTAAAGTAAAAAATAGCAACACTGCAGATCTCGTGGCGAGATTATCGGATGGGTGACACAATTTATTTCCCGGGATATGTTTTTAATTAAAGAGTTTAAGGGATGCCAGGAGATAAATTAAATTGAAAGAAATCCCAACACCCAACTGGAACATGCATAAAAGAATCCAAAGGAATTTACCTTATACTACTACTTTCCCTTATCCGCACTCAATGGTGCATAGGGCACTGCATTGGCACACCAAGTGAAGTGTATCTTGATCATTTTTTATTACTTGAATGTAATATGATCAGTCTTACGCTTCAGAACCAGTCCAAGGTATCTATCACACATGAAATATTTATATGAAAATCACTTGAAAATAAATATTTCATGTTGACCTCCTGCGGGAATCGAACCCGCGACCCCACGCACGGTAGCCAAATGCGCTACCACTATGCTACGAGGCGGACAAAATTTACAAAATTTACCTTATAGAAAACACAAATAGGAAAAAGATTTTATATATTTGTAGGTGGCTACAAATTGTTTAAAAGTCATTCTAAAAAAGATAAAGGTAAAATCTATTCTAAAACATTTTTTTCATAATACTAAAAAAATATTAATGCCCTAAGTACAATAAAAAGTTGACAGAAAATAATATTATTGTCAGTATGTAAAGAAAAATCGAATCTATCCTTGTTTATAAAGTGGAGGGCTTTAATATATGTATTACATTTTTATTCTTATTTTTATATGTTTAAGCTATGATAAGTTCAACTTTTGAAGCTGCACAATCATAATGTGTTAACGATACAACAATTTTATGCATTGAAGGTACACGAAATATTTTTATCATCACCGCTAATTTAACATACCCACATACACTACTAGTAAAACGCGTAACACACTCTCGTTTTTTATGTTTCTCAAATAATTTGTGAATCACGAACAGATAAGGAACATAAGTACTAGTTCCCCAAACGACAGTTACTTTAGTAGACGAATAACGAGACTGTCACGTGGAACGTGGAACAGGTGACATGAAAAGTCCTTGCTTTACAAAAACTTGTTCCTTTTCTATTGTACCTTACACTGATTAAACCGCGTAGGAAAAATAAAGTGCGTGATAACAGTATCACCCGATAAAAAACTTCAATTAAACCATGTAAATATTTTTTACTGTTATCAGTGCAAATACGGTTTAAATGATTAGATAGTGAGGATGTCACCTGTAAACGATTGTGAAAAGAAAACAAATACCTATGAAAGAACGCTTTCTATTTAAAGAAAAAATCACAGAGAAAATATTTGTTATAAAACATGACATTACCTGCTATAAAAAAACTTTGTTATTAGTTTTACAATGTTATTTTTTATTTATTCTATATAAATGCTGATTCTGCGTTAAATGATGGTTATGAAATGTTTTTATTTTATTACACTAGACAATGAAGAGCGTATAACACAGCGAAATTAAATTATCGAATACCTAATCAAATAGAATGCACATTAAACATTTGATTAACAATATTCGATGTGTTTTTTACTACAAATCAAAGTGCAGTATATAAATAATGCGCGAGTGGTGGTAATTTACACATTATGCAAATTTCGCTAGATTTATTACTAACAGGTCACGTGGGTTCGTTTACCTTATACCTGATACGTACATACTGGAAAGTGATATTGTTGACAATATCTGGAGAACTTGGGAGAAGGTCACGAACCATCCCTACCTTGGACATAGGGGTGTTTTATTTACCCCTTCTCCCCATGTTTATCTCCTCCACTGTGAGAAATGATATTAACAAATAATATGGATTCCCTAATATTTCACTATAAATACTGTTAAAAGAGGAATTGCGGGTATAATGAAGAAATAACTTAAAACTTTCGGTAAATTAATCATCCTTACTCCGATAATTCATTCTATCATCATCATGAGACGGCATATGATTCATCATACGACTAAAAAGTATCTAAAATTTTAAGTTAGGTACTTACATATTATCATTTATTCGTAATTACGGTACTCATTTTTAGCAGTATTTATTTGGAATTATCGGAAATACGTTAATATAACTGTTTTATGTATGCTTGGAATTGCTTTTAAGAGTTACGGAAGAATATTATTACGTAAGTAAATATGTAAAACTACATATTATATATTAAAATATACATAATATAATTAAATTTATAACATACGCGTACAGAAATGAACACTGCGCATACAAGTACCTAATTACGTCTGTGTGAGTACCGTGTTAGCATCAACTATATCATAAATTATCTATACAAAGGCCTTCGTTTCGGCCACAATGGATATTTAGAAACTCGTCCATTATCAGGGGATGTATTGAGAGCCATAGAGGCGGTAATTGCGAAGTAAACCTGACATGACACGTCCGTCTGTTTGTTTTATGTACCACAAGTTGATTTTCGCTTTCATAGACAACTCCGTCAATACTACATAAGTAATACAATGCGAACAGTCGGATACCGCAGTTTCCTTTGCCTATCGAGCAGTGGTTTAGTCACCAATTCAGACAAAGTGTTTACGTACGCAGGTGATCGAAATAAACCGGTTATTTAATTAGAAACTTCGAGTGCTTACTGTTTGTTATTGATTCAACACAAGAAAAAAGAACTTAAAAATCTATGTTTACAGAGAACGGTGTTTTTTCACCGTATAATGATTTATTTGTACGTTGTTATCATGGCTGCAACTTGTATTTTGTAAGATGATACTTTTTTGAATTTTGTGAGTGGATGTAATGTTGAAACTGAACAAAATTTCCGTGGACCAATAAAATTATAAAATATTTTTTTTAAATGAAATTTATGTTAAAAGAACTCACATTGTTTTCATTAATTTAAATAGTTTAATATTGTGTTTTAATTTTGTTTCATTTCTATTATCCTACGATTCTTTTTTAACACGTTTTACTAGGAGTACAGGTAAGTTATAATCAAAATAATATTTGTGATGATTTATACATGATGTAACCAAAATCGTAGTACAGCCCAAAAATTGGTGAATCTACATCATATTGGAGTCGAATATGTAATAGACTTTTTAATATAAGCTTGAAAAAAAAAAATATTTTCATAAAAACTTTCATTAGTACCTCAGATTAAGTAAGATTGCACCAATGCGATTTTATTGTTTTATTTTCTTCGTGGATAGTATTAATTTGACTTAATAAAGGATATTTGATAATAATTTGCAAAAAATTATCTAAAAAAAAATAACTTCGTACCTACTCAATTATCTCAAAAACTATGGGTCAAATAAAATAAAATAAATTCTACAAAATCGACTGCAAATATGACGTAGATTCACTGGTTTCCCGCTTGTACATCGAGTTTTGTTATAAACAAAACACATATCATTCCTCCATAAAAATTCCAATAACTTATTTTCATGATTATTAATATACCTAAATTCCAACCCGGGGAACATTAAGCTTTATGATAGCTACAAATAAAGATTCAAATAAATTTGTTTTGCTTTGGCCGATACGGTCACGTTTTATGTAAATCTATAAATAAATATTGAAAAGAAAATACAGATACTTAATGTATTCAATTTGTGCTAAGGGATATTTAATTTAGGAAATAAATTAGCCCACTAAAGGTTTATCATATTTCAAGAGAAATCTTTATGGGCTCTTTATTTGATATTAAATAATACAATTAATGGTATTTAGAGTGTACATACTGTGTTATTTTGTTGCGTAGAAATGGGGGCGTTAAGGCTAGGGTTACCAAAAATCAATTTATTTCAATTTAGCCGTTTTTTTAACAACCATTGTACAAAAAGCTAATACTCAAACGTTTGTGTTTGTATAAATACTTACAAATCTCTTCATAACAACTTTTGCACACAGTTATCATTTTTCTTAAAATTGTTAATTTTATAATTCCTAAAATAATAACGAACGAATAAATTTTATCCGTAACTTTAATTTTAACTTATCAAATAAAACCCTGTATTTTAAAAAAAAAATCTAAATATGGAAACTTAACGTCCATTTTATTTATGTTTAATTAGTTTCATGTACGTACTGTATGTTTCCCGAATACATGAAAATAAAATAAAATAGTTGAGAATTAAAAAAATATACAATAAATAAATGTATGTATATAAAATATAAATGAATTGACATTAGATGATTAGAGAGAGATGTGTCAGTGTGCAATTATTTATATTAGTTATGATGTGTGCTGTGTCGTTATACGTTATTTGATTTTACTTTTAAATAATATGTAATAGGTCAAACTAAAACTGTACAGCATATATTTATGTAAAAACGATGGTCGTTCATTTGAAAAATGGTTGAATACTGTTATATTTATCGTTTGTCCTTATAACCGGTTAGCCGGTGGGAGTTTAGGCCCTAGTACAGGCTCATTAGAATACAAATAATACAAAACATTATGCCCCACGGTGTCCGAACAAAGGGGGTAAAGCAGCGCTCTACGCTTGTTGGCGTTGCTTTCTTCCAAGCTTGAGACCTATCCACACAATTTATTCGTTTTTAATGCGCGCTTTCTTGCATAAATTACCCGCGATGGCAGGATGTGGACGGAGCTTTGAGAGCGAGGCGCTATTTACCGCTTGTAATGTTTCAATTTATACTTTTTACAAGTACCTACCTAGCCATGCAGGAATTCAAAATGGTGTTCGATTAATGAACTTCTTGGGTACCTACTCGAAACTCGAAATGTTCAAGAACCAGAATAGTGCTGTTTCGTGGTAAGGAAAGAGGTGTTCTAATTTTCCGATTAATTGAACTACGAAACGGGTTTTAAATTTCGATTTTTCGCGAATCGGTACGAAATGAAATGAACTAAAAAGAAGATACGAAAAATGAAGTATTTAAGAAGCAAGAAAGCGTAAAAAATAGTACATATCGAAAATATGATATGGATATAAAAATACTGATATCCTAACTCGCTTTTTCGAAACCGGAAGAATAAGTACCTACTTATGGCTTAACATCATATTTTTTATGTTCGACATATAATAATACATTTATGTAGTTACGCATGTAATTACTTACATAAAACAGGTACAAGCGAATACCTATGTCATTTTTTGTTTTTGGTTAACGTCCGCAAAGATAATGTTATTTTCTCAAATACACTGCATTAACGACTCAGGAAACCATTAAAAATATTGTCAGTCATCCCGTTTTTTAA